>APFE031355417.1:0-41739 GCA_000404065.3 Pinus taeda | reverse complement strand
CAATTGCCACCAAAAAACCCAAAATCTTTAACTCAATCCCCCTTATCAGTTTACTAGCCTAAAATCCTTGTTCCTAATTGGTCAACTCATCCTATTGACAAAATCCATCGATTTTTGACCCGAGAGAGCCTTCCCATACCTCGTAGGGCTAGCTACAAGGTGAAATGGTTTGATGTAGCCTTGAGAGTTTGTCTATCTCAGCCTAGGTGAATTCCAAGCGCTAACATGGAGAATGATGGTGAAGGCTCAGATGGAGTGGTGAATGGTTGAGGCAAGGGAGGACCATCATTTGTAGACCTATCCTATTTTTCTTTTTCTTTTTCATTCTCCTATGCTTTTTGAATGACACAGAGCCAGGTATGGATATGATGGCTTGGAACATTGATGATGGGTGAGGTATGATGAGGTGTAGGGTCCCAAATCAACCTAGAATAGGCCCACATAGTGATTTTCCTATTGGGACCCCTTTCCTGTAGTATTTTAGGACATCCTATAGTGCTACAGCATCTTCCTGTTGCAGCTACAGGACATCATGTAGCAAGCTAGAAAATGCAAAAAAATATATTTGTGATTTCTAAAAATGGACATGAGTCATGGGGACATGGTAGGCACAGATGAGATAAAGTGGATGGAGGAAAAAATGAGATGATTCTTGGCATGTTTCCCCTGTAGCTTTGAATCTTTTATTGCCTTCAAAAACCTAAAAAATTACAGAATTTATTAGTGGGTAGGTTTTAGGTCCCTACAATGGCATTTTTGGTTTTTTATTCTCTTTTCCCCCCCTTTTGTTTAAAGACACACAGGTTGCTCCAAAAGAGGTTTTTAGCCTGCCTACCTGCTCTAGGCGCCTTGAAGGTGGTTTTCACCTAGGGATCTTTTCTTTTTTTTTCACTCCTGAGCTACCTCAAGGAGGTTTTCAACCCAAGAGTTGGCCTCAAATGCCTCATAGACGTTTTCATCTAGGCCCCTTCTTTTTTTCTTTTTTCTTTTTTCTTTCACAAAAATAAAAACAGTCTTCAAGAATCATGTGACCTGGAAACTAAGACACTTCCAATCATATTTACCTCCTTACTAATAGTACTGATGAACTCTATCTTGGACATAGGTATTTTATAGTCTTTCACTTTGTATCCATTAACAAGCAAGGGAATACCTTCCTCATCAATGGTCTTGATTTGAACAGCCCCATTTTCATGGAACTTCTCTATCAGATATGAGCCCATCCACTTGGTCATCAATTTGCATTTGAAGTCCTTGAACCTGGAGTCATATAGCAAAGCCAAATCCCCTTCTTGAAAAACCTTTTCCTTAATGTTCTTGCCATTCCAAACCGTCCTCTGTACTTGGATAACTTCAATGTGTAGGAGGGGTTGCATCCTAAATTCATCCAAACCATTGAGTTGGAGCAACCTCTCCTACTCTGGCTTTGTAACATCCAAATCCAACTGTGCTGCCATTCTCAAAGTGTTGTACTCAAATTCAATGGAGAGTATACCCTTCTTTCCATAGACCAAGTCATAAGGGGTGAAGCCAGTGTTTGTCTTCCAGGTTGTATTACAGGCCCAAGTGGCCTCCACTAGTATGTCAACCCAATATTTTCTATTGTTACTCACAACCTTGGTGAGGATGCCTTCCAATGCTCTGTTAGTGATCTCTACTTTTCCATTGGCCTAAGGATGATAGGCAGTTGACTTCCTATATTTTATCCTATGCTACTCCAACAAATTCTCAATCATATGTCATGTGAATTTATCTCCCTAATCAGTCACTATTTCTCTAAGGTACCCAAACTTGTAGAATACATTCTCCCTTAAGAAATTAACCACTTTCTCCTATGTTTCTACCTTGATAGCCTTGGTCTCAGCCCACTTTATCAAGTAATTAGTGCATACAATTATGTACTTTTTCTGCCCTGATGGTGGATCAATGGGTCTAATGAAATCCAAGCCCCACTTGTCAAATGGCTCTAGAGCCACCTAACGCTATAAGGGAATTTCATCCTTGGGAGTAGTTTATCCCATTCTTTGGCACTAATCACATCAAATGGTGTATCTTCTTGCATCTTGGTGGAGAGTGGGCTAGTAGCAGCCAACTTTCAGTACCTTGAAGGTTGTCCTCTTAGCTGCAAAGTGACCTCCACAAGGCCCATCATGACAAGCTAGAAGGATGTCAAATACTTCCTCCTACTTGAAAAATCTCATCAAAATTTGATCTAGGCCTAACTTGAAGAGATTTCCCCCAATCCAAGTGAATGGGGCACTCTTCCTTACAATTCTTCTCTTTTCCTTGGATGACAGATTTGGAGGGAACTGTGCAGCAACTAGGTAGTCGACTATGTCAGCAATCCATGGGGAGAGAACTGAAATAGAAAATAAATTCTCATATGGAAACTGATCATCAACCATTCCTTCCTCACCTACAGACAAAGCAAGTCTAGACAAAAAATCTGCAACTACATTTTCTCTTGCTGGATTATCAATGATAGTTAAATCAAATTGTTGTAATAGAAGCAACCATCTAATAATTCTAGCATTCACATCATTTTTGTTCATTAATAATTTTATTGCAGCATGGTTAGTATGCACAAATGTTTGATAGCCAATGATGTAGTGTCTGAATTTTTTTAGGGAGTGGGCAATAGCTAGGAGTTCTTTTTCAAACATAGTCTAGTTCAATTTATCCTTGCACCATTCTTTTCTAATGAAGTAAATGGCATAAGGAAACTTGTCATCTATTTGCCTATAGTTTCTCCTATAGCTTTGTCAGATGCATGAGCATGGATGTGGAAAGGAAGAGTCCAATTTGGGCCTCTGAGTATGGGTGCAGTAGTCAACTTGTCCTTCAAGATTTCTAGGGCTTCTTGGTAACTTTTTGACTAGAAAAATTCAAATTCCTTGGTTAGCAGTCCAAAAAATGGTGAGGCTACTTTGATAAAGTCTTTTATGAATATCCTATAGTATCCAGCTAATCCCAATAAACTACTAATATCCCTCTACTTTGAGGATTAGGGACCCTTTTTATGATATCAATTTTATTTGGGTCCACTTGTAGTCCTTCCTGGGATATTGAGTAACCCAAAACAATCCCTGCATTCATCAAGAAATAACACTTATTAGGACTAATTGATATATTCATTTCAATGAACTTATTTTATAATTTCCCTAAGTTAGAGAGGGCCTCTAGGAAATCACACCCATAGGGAGTGAAATCATCCATATATATTTCTACAGAGTCATGGACTAACTCAAGAAATATGCTCAGAACTACCCTCTGAAAAGTGGCAAGGACATTACATAATCCAAAAGGAAGGAACCTATAAGCAAAGGTACCCCAAGGACAAGTGAATTTGGTTTTATCTTGGTCCTCTGGGATGATCGGGATCTAATTATAGCCGTTGAATCCATCCAGGAAAGAGAATAAATTCTTTCCTGCAAGACCATCCAAGACTTGGTCAATGAAAGGTAGAGGGAAATGGTTTTTTTTAGTGGCTTTGTTTAGCTCTCTCTAATCCAAAAATATCCTCCATTTTCCATTCTTCTTTGGGACTAGAGCTAGAAGAGACACACACTCACTATTTGAGATGGAGTAAATCAACCCTCCATCTAACAACTTTTGCAGTTAATCTTTGACTATGTGTTTGACGGATGGGTTCATTCTCCTTTGAGGTTGGTGCACTATTTTTCATCCTTCATTAGTGTATATGTGGTGAGTACACACTGAAGGATGCACTCCCTTCATTTCCTTATAGCTCTAGGCAAAAGCATCCAAGTGCTCTCTCAGCATGTTACACAACTTCTCTTCCAGATGGGCTGAGAGAGAGAGGTTGATTTTCAATGTTTTATATGGACCAATTTCTACCATTTTGATATGAGAAGGACTTGATTCAACTAGGCACAAATCATTCGAAGGTTTATCTTTAGATTTCTTCACTAGCTCACTAAGAGGCATGGTGTTGGGGGGCTGGTTCAGGAGGATTTGATCAATTAGGTCATCTTCATCAGGTTGTCCCCATCCTATAATAGTATCTAGGCTATAGATTGGGTAGGATGTGGTATGGTATACTTCATCTTCCTCTTCCTCTTCCAACAATAAGGGTAACTCATACTTTAGGGATGGTTGAGCAGGAGGGTGCAAGACCAACTTTTTGGACAAATTCCCATCCTTAATGGTCATGTTCCCAGTGCTACAACTTATGTAAGCATCAATAGTGGCTAGCCATGGCCTTCCAAGGATGAGAGGATAACCATTGAATTTGTTCTTGGGCTAGAGAAATAAGAAGTCAACAGGGTACTCCTAAGAATCAATAGAGACAATCATATCCTCAACAACTCCCTCAAGAGCTACTATGGATTTGTCTGCAAGCTGCAATATTGTTAGGTCTTTCTTAATGATCCTTGGAGATTTAGTTTGAGCATGGTCTCCTTAGTCATCATATTAATGGTAGCCCCAAGATCAGTCAAGGTGTGGGAGACAATTATTCCATCAATGTGCACATCTACGACAGGAATTCAAGGGTCTAGATACTTTGGGTAAATCACTCTCCCCAACATTAAGTCAGACAACTGTCCAATGAAATTAATGGTAAGGGTGTCTTTCTTTATCCTCCCATGATGTTTGAAGCATTTCTACATCATTATCTTGTTGTAGATGGTGACAGACTTGATGGCTTGGAGGAGTGGGATTTTCACACACAAGTTTTTTAATTGTCCCAGAAGTTCAGTCTCTTCTGGGGTGTGTTGACTAGATTGGATCCATCTTTCATGAAAAGGAGGTTGAATGTCTTTATGAACGTTCTCTTCATTTTCTGCTTCAAGCTCCTCAGTGGGAGATGGAGGTTGGTTATCTACAAGCACTCCTCCAGACCTGAGGTTGATTTCTTGAATTTCCATAGCATATTCAAGGTAGGATGTCTCTCCACTATAGACCTACTATGCTTGATTGATGTTCGGGTTCATATTTGGTTGAGCAGGCATCTGAGGTTTCTTAGGTGGAGTAGGATGAAGGGGATGTGGTTGAGATGGATATGGAGGCAGTAAGGCTGGAGATTGGTTGAATGGGGGCCTCCACCCTTATGATGGGGTATTCAACTAAGGATATGATGGCTGAAATGGCTGATTGGCTAGTTGGGAAGGGTATTGAGGTGCATAAGACCAAGGAGAAGGTGTGGACCATGAAGGATGAGCGGGATAACACCAAGGGGGAAGTGATGCATTCTTATTGGAATTGTAGTAGGAGTAGTATGCCCCTTACATGCCTTGGTAGTATGGTTGAGGTCCTCTAGGCCTCCTTTAGTTGATATAATAGAGTTTTTCAACCCCCCCTTTAGTTCCTTGATAAGAAACTTTCAATCTAGGTAGAGAAGGGCACTTATCTGTGGAGTGGTTTTCCTCATAGACCGAGAAAACCTCTATAATATTCAATTTGGACATTCATTTCTAGGGTGCCTTCTAGTGAGTCTAAGGCAAAAGAGAGTTAAGGCTCTCTCTGCTTCCTCGTGCTTCCTCTTTATCTGCATGGTTTCCATTTGTAGAGCAAGGGCATGTGGCATTTCACTTTTAAAGTCTTCCAACATGTTTCCAATTTCACTCTTGATATATGTGCTGGAGGAAGAGGAACTGGCCAAACCATTCTTTCTGGCAACCCCAGAATGATTTTTGAAAATTGTCTTGATATCATCATAAGATAGCTGATAGGTGTCCCCTCTAGATAAAATGTTTAAGGTTTCTAGGCTATCTTCCCTGATACCTCTAATAAGGACTAACTTGAGTGATTCACGATCAAGGGTGCATATGGCCCTTTTGTAACTGAGTTAGAACCTTTCCTCTCCAAGGATTCATCATGTCCCAAGATCATTCTGAAGATTTTCTCTTTGGTTTCCTTGGACCTACAATAGTCACTATACTTGTCATTGAAGGATTGTTGCATTTGAGCCTAGGTCGTGATGTTCTCTCTAGGTAAACCCATGAACCAGCATAATGTTGCATCCTTAAGGGTGGAGGGGAAGAACTTCAACTTATAGTCATCCAAGGTATAATCATAAGTTCTCCAGATGACAACAAACCCAAACAAAAAGGTATCAAGGTATTCTGAGGTTAAGCCATGGAAGTGAGGAAGGGAAGAGGGGCTTCTGTTTTTCATCCTAGTCCATTAGTCTCTCTAATGGGAAAATCACCTTCATTTATGTTTTCAACCCTATTTCTATTTTCAGCCATGGTGTAAATGTGTGGAATGGTTTCTTCTTCTTCTTCCCCAATAGGCTATTCAAACATCTATGGTTGCTCACCAAATGAATCTTGTAACTCCCCTGTAGTCATAGAGGGAAGCTAACAACCATCGAATAAGAGGGATGGTTGACTCTCTGATGGTGTGGGAGTATTTGGAAAAAAAATCTCTAACTTGTCTCTATTCCTACGAGGCATGAAATAATTGTTTTCCTTTTATGTTTCTTTCATAAATTAGTTGCAAAACGGAAAGGAAAGCAGAATAAAATATACCTACTGAATCCAAATTAGAAACAAAAGCAGAAATTACATCTACATAGACACCTCCCCGACAACGGAGTCAAAAAGTGATAAGCCTCAGTATTGCAGCAAGAATGTTGCAACTCCCAGGGCTACCAACTTTACTTTATCAACTCGGGGTTTCGTACAAACTTGGAGGTGACAAATTTATATACATAACAGATGCAACATTCTACTCATGTCACTTCTCAACTAGGGCGTTAGACCACTAGGGTTCTAGACTAGTCTCTATTGACTAGAAGGAGTCTGACTACTAGCAGTGAAAGTAAAGCTAGTTCTAATGCAGGAAAGTAAAAGCTTGCCTATTTAGGAAATGAAAGTTACTGAATGGGAAATGCTATGAGATGCCATAAATCATTTAGCCAGGAAATGACACAAATTACTTGAAGAAAAGAACTATGCTAACCTTGCAATTTATCCTCTATCTATTAAGACTGTTTGGAAATGGAAAGTTGTTCTATCATTCTAGGACTCATACATACAAGCACTATCTATCTCATTTTACATTTGCAGAAATAATATAGTATTATTAAATTTCTAAATGCAGTAATATGTTTATAGTTTTATGTATTTTTTTCGATTCTTTGCATAAAGGGAGAAGGCATGGGCGAGTTGATCTCAGGTGGCATTGATAGGCATGTAATCCAAGATGAGCGCATAAATTTCTCTTATACTATCATCTTTGGTCAAAACGAGTTCAAATAGGCTGCTACAAGAGATCCTTTAGCTGCTACAGGATGTCCTAATCAGCTATAGGATGTCCTGGTTTTCTACAGGAAGTTAGATGAAGGGCTTAGGGGGGAAATAAAAGTGAGATGAGGTGATGTATGATGGTGATAGAAGGTGTATGGAAGGTGCATATTACCCAAGACTAATCCCATCACTGCAAGGAGGTTGGATTTTCTTAAGGTGGCTTGCTCATGATGGCTGCAAAATAGAGGTTCAGACTAGGGGCTGGTATGCTTTGGCAGAAGGTGGAGAGGACCTAGGTGAAGCTAGTTGGATGAGTTCCTCCCTACAGATCAACAATCCCTGCAACAAAACCTTTTTTTCTTTTCATTTAAGGAAAAAATATAACAACTGCAGGTGCTTCCAAGAAATCATGAACAATGATCTAGCTAAGAATGAACCCTAAGTTATGGAATGACGAAAAGAAAAACTCTGTTTTTGGGGTTGTGAGAGTGGGGCCCTCTAATCATGATCCCATGAAGGAGATGAGATAGAGGCCACTATCACAATATTTTTTGAATTAATTTCCTTCACTACTACACCATTGATCTACCTCTTCAAACTAATGGAAACTAGGTTACGTAATAATTCAAATACTTGTTAAGTTCAACAAAACATGAATATACTTCAACAGCTAACTATCATTTTAATCTAAGAATACAGGTACAAGAAAAGGAACTTCTGCTACTAGGGTTGGACCCTAACCCAAGATCTTCAACCCTCTGAGTCAGCTCAGTACTAGATCAAGATATAATTCTCATTATCATCAAAATGTCAAATACAACATAACAATAATAGTCACAATGTTTTGGCTCAAAATGGCCTCTTAGCTACAACAAAAAATTGAATCCAAATGAGTCCCTTAGCTCTCTTATTTATACAAAATTGGAGCTCCCAACAATTCCCTATAATATAGGGAGACTTGGCTCCCTAACTTGAGAATGACTCTTTAACTGTCACTGGCTTGGCTGTCAATGGGCATGGCTTGCTTGGCTACTAGTAACTCTGAGTTGATGCGATATGGTGGAGGAATATTCGAATGATTTGAGGAGTTAAGGAGGGAGACCAATCTCCTAAAATCTTTCTTTCTTGCCCACTTCGAGTTCCTGCACTTCAGTCAACCCAAAACTGCTCCAATTCCCACATTTAATACATATTAGGCCACATGACATAGTAGCTCACCTTCACACTTCTCACTAAGAAAAATATAACAAAATATGTAAATAAATGTGAGACAAGTCAATTTTAATAATTTGTAGAGTGGTTATGACCCATACAGTCTACCTATTTATGAGCCTCATCACCTTGGTCAAAATAATTTGTTCAAAACATGGAAAAATCTATCAAATAACTGTCGACCTACTCATAATATCACAAAAAGGATTAAAAATACTTGTTTCGTGGTAAACATAGGTTGTTACTAGGTCGAAACATTAAATGTGAATAAAATAATGGAAAAAAGAACCATAAATATCCAAAATTACTATTCATATTTAGCATTTCACATTTACCTTCAACAGTGAGAGTTATGGGTAGCAATCTTGTGCAGTTGGTTGTGCTCAATCTAGTGTATCATTTCAAGTGTCGTCACTTCCATGTAGGAGCTAAGATCTTTCTCTTTCAATTCATGGTCCCGTTTTATGATTTCATGAAATTTTTAATTTTTTTTAGGGTCATGGGGTTCAAAAAAATCACCCTAGGACCATTGCAGGCCCAGGGAGTCAAAAACTACATTGCACCTAAGTGATGGTACACTACAGGCAAGGGTGCTATGGTCTTTCTTCTTTTTTGGGGGTGTGTTGGGCGCAAATCCCAAATTTGTTCGCCAGTTTCCCTTCAAAATTTCTAAGTTTTGTTGCATGGAAAGGATCCTAATGAGTCTCCCTTTGATGTTTCAGGTATTCATTAGCATTAAATGGGTTTTATCTGGAGAGAAAGAGAACATGAAGTACAATATTTAAATGTAGCTAATGATATTGATACCATTCAGGCACTAAAAGATTGTGGATTGTTGAAATTCTTCTAGCTTCCAGGTATCAGGCAATAGATGGAGGTACAAGAATATCTCGTTCATTCATCAGATGAGCAAGCAAAATCATTCTAATTTGGGGAACATCTTCTCGAGATCACTATAGGGGACATATATTTTCTGACTCATTTATCCATAAGAGGTGCCCCCATCTCTCTCCTAGGTGGGAGAAGGGGTGGAGAAATAGTGAAAGACTATATCACTACTTACTGCAGACCTCGATCCAAGCCAACTGGAGATGGAAACACCAACATAAAAGATGTAACCAATTTTCCCTTAAGAACGATCTTGTTCATTATTTCCATATTGGTGGATAGCTCAACGCTTCATGTAGCTAGTAGATTATACATGCAATATGGCGTGGAGTGCTTAGAGCCAACAATATTCAACTAGAGTGAGGGAGTATTGGTCAATATGAAACAAAATCTTACTAAAGAAAGAGAGGGAAAGCTGAAAAACTTTTAATATAGCTCCATATTGGTCTCTTTTTCCCTAGAATGGATTCCATTACTACAACCTCAACAAATTATGTTTGAGCCCATTGATATGAGGGTACCATGGATGAGGAGGCAGATAGATCGCATGTCCCTACATGTAGGTCAGTTGGTGATTAACTTTTCACTAGCCTTCTTTGGATGGTTGCAGAGATAGTTCATTATGGTCAATGATTATTCATACGCAGGGATGGATTTATGCAATGAGCCTTAGCGTACACTTCCTATGAGTGAGAAATGGGATGTTATAGGTAATATATTTTTACCATTTGAATTTTTTAAGTTTTACAATTTTTTTGTGTTTTTGATGTTTCTGAGACTTAAACTATTGATTTGTCATGCTTATATTGGGTCAATTCGACCGATAGGTGGTTCATATCTCCATCGTGCAGGATAATAACCACAAGCAGCAGTATAACCAGCATAGGTTTTTACAGTAGGATGGGACGTACTATGAGATCTAAATGTAGCCGAGATCCTAACTGAGGTGGAGCGCCACATGGAGGTGTTGACTCATGGGATAGATGAGACCACGATCAACAGGTTTCATTGTGACTTCAAAAACACACCATTAGAGTGCCTAGTCGTATTGGTCAGCTACTACGCAAGATATCCCATGAAGTGGCTTTCTATCATGAGCACTTTGATTACTCTACTTAGATATTTTCATGTAGTTTTGTATATGGGCCATGTGGCCATATATGTCTCGGGCACAAATTTTGTAAAACCTCAATGTTTTCGTGTTCCTATTGTACTTTCAATGATGTGATGTGTATTGCAATTTCTTTACATTCGTTGCAAATGTCTGTCTAAAACATGATTAATCTATCAATGTATTTAGATTTCTAGAAATTTGTTCATATTGTACAAAATCAAAGTGTCTTTCTAGAAGGTGAACCTTTAAAAACATACACAAGATTGTTGGAATTCTAATTTAATAAAAATTAGCAAGCTATAGTACCACGAGTTGTGAGTCAAGTATGACGAATAAATGACAGATACGATGAGAAATAGCATCAGACTATAGCTCGACCACTGTGTTATACTCAACTATGTTGTTGGTAGAGCAATCAATACAAATCCCTTTCAGACTCACTAACTCGCCATTTGGAGGAAATATAGCCCATGATGTGGAGGATAGGTTTGGAGTATTACGACTAGCACCATCAACATAGACAAAGTACATTTCAAGGGATGCTGACATTTGGAAACCAAACGTAAAAGGAATCAACAAAAACCTTAGGAAACTCTAAAGAGAGACACCGTAAACACACTCAACACACCTATAGACAGTGTGTACACATTTACAATGCATGACATCAAGCATAATATTTCTCCAGGTACAACCCATTGCTAGGTTGCACTAGTGGAATCTCATCGAAATCGACTAACTCATAGGCCCCTTTTGCATGGACATCATTGAAAATATATGGACCTGACCACATAGGTTGGAACTTTCCTGAGCCTAACTTATCATATTCTTGGTCATATAAAAGAACAAGGTATCCTTCTCAGATGACACAAGGCTTGACACTTTTGTCATATTACGCCTTGTTATGTCTTTTGTGACCTTCATTAGCTATAGAGACATCACATCATGTCTCATCTAATTGGGTCAACTGTAAAAGGCATTCCTCTTCTACATAAGTGGTAGGAAAAAGTTCAACAACTAGTTTCAATGATGAAATCTCACATTCGATTGGAAGGATTGCTTCTAGATCATAAACCAACTGAAAGGGTGTAAATCGGTAGCAGTCCTCACTGAGGTTCGGTATGCCCACAAGACAACATAAAGGATGAAATTCAAGTCTGATTTATGGACCCCTACCATCCATTGAAGCATAGATTTGAGAAATTTATTGATAGCCTCAACTTGTCCATTATCTTGAGGATAGTAGGGAGTGGAACTCTTGTGGGAAACTCCAAACTTACCAATTAGTTCGGTCATCATATTATTCAAGAAATGCTTTCCGTGGTCTGTAACTATGTCTTGAGGAACACCAAACTATGTGATAATCTGGTTGAAAAATAAGCATGTAGTCATTTCGCCAATGTTGTTAAATTTAGGCATCACCTCGGCCCATTTAGTAAAATAATATATTGCAACAATGATATAATCATGCCCCCCATCTGAGTGAGGATTATATGTCATAAATTTGACACCCCATTTTTCAAAAGGTTTGATGGCGATAACGAGATGCAATGGATCAGATAGATCATGGGTCTTACGATCATAAATTTGGAATGCATGACACTTCTGGACAGTGAGAACAAAACCTCAAAAAATGGTAGGCAAAAAGTAACTAGCACATAATATATTCTACACGGTAGTGTAGCTAGATAAATGACCGCCACATGCCCCCGAGTGGCATTCATTAAAGAATTTCTTGGCCTCCTCATGCGTAAGGCACCTTCGTAAAATAGTATCAGTATCACATCGACAAAGGGTGTTGCCAATGATGATGTAATTTTTGGCTTGTTATCGAATACGTTGTTGCTCAAAGCAAGAGGTATCAGACCGAAAAGTCTGGGTCTAGAGATAAATCAGAATGTCTCCATACCAAGGGTCAGATGACGAATCAGAAACAATGACTCGTCAAGGATATAATCATTAGATGTTGATTCAGAATAAGGGGACAGAAGGTCACACATAAGCTCAGTGAAAACCAAGGATTTATTTAACTTGGATTTGATGAATTTCAAGTTAAACTCTTGCAAGATGATGATCCATTTAGAGTATTTTCCCCCTAGAAATTGATGTGACAAAATGTATGTCATAGGGTTGCAATCTGAAACTACCATAGTTTTCCATAACAAGATGTAGTGGAGGAACCTTTAAATGGCTTGAATGGTCATCAAAGCCAACTTTTCTACATGTGTGTACTTGATCTTGGTATCACTAAGATTTTGACTCAGATAATATATGGGGTTTTCTATCCCTACATCATCTTCTTGGACCAATACCATTGCTATAGTAGAAATGGTAGCAACAAGATACATGAAATAGTCACACTGCTAATCAGGGGGATATAATAAAGATGCCTGAACCAATACATATTTCAAGGCATCAAACTCTTTCTGAGATGTGTTATCTAATGGAAGGGAACCATTTCTTAAGCAAGTGATTGAATCCTTTGTTCAACTCAGTTTAATTTGGGATGAATTGTTGCAGGAAGTTAGATTTCCCTTGAAGTTGTTGTAACTGAATGAGTGAAGAAGGTGCAGGCAAATCGATGATTGCTTGTACTTTTAGAGAATCAATACAAATTATGTGTTTCAAAATAAAAATAAAAACTAAGAATATGACTAGAACTAATGTAGAACACACATTTGTGTGGATTCAGTCAAATATTATAGTGTCTACTTTGTAAGAAAATGGCCCTAATATGCATCAGGTGATCAACTCGATACTTAGAATGAGTAGGGAGATTTTCCAAATAGGGTTGCACAATATATTTAATATCATGAAAAACGTAATCCATTTCCCATTGAAACATGGCCCAACATTCTTCTAACCAAATGGGAGCTTCTAGTAGGCAAATGTACCCCAAGGACAATAAACGCAATCTTAGGCTAATCTAGCAGGAGAATGTTGATTTGATTATATTCGGAGAAACCAGCCATGAACGAATAGATTTCACAACCAACATAGTCATCAACAATCTGGTCAATGACGGAATCAAGTAATTGTCCTTTGGGCAAGTGTGATTCACATCATGATAATTAATGCATACATTGATTGTCCCCTATTTCTTCATGATAGGGACAATATTATATACCCAGTCGATGAGATAAATGGGGTAGATGAAACCATCACAAAGGAGTTTTTCAACTTCACTCTTTATCACGGAAACCTTCTTTCGATGGACTTGATGGAGGCGTTGTCGGATTGGTTTAACATCAAGATACATTTTAATCTCGTGTGCTACTATATTTGGGTCGATACCTGGCATTTCCTCATAAATCTGGGAAAATCACAAAACTCCTAAAATAGGGTTTTATAGGTCTCAATCTCAGATGGAGAGAAATATGCACCAATGAGTAGATTTTTGACAACTCATAGTTTAACAAAGATATCAAGAGGTATCGTCTCATTGATATTTGAGATATTCTTCTTGGAATTGACTTTGTGGATGGAAACAGAACTAGAAAAATATTCAACAAAATTGGTTAGATATACATCACTAAGATTATCCTCAATGGAATCTAGTAAGGAGGAACGACGGTGATGATCATCCCATGACACATCGTCTAGCATCATGATCTCCATGATGCTCTCATCAGTAGAGAATATACGAGAGAATGGATCAAAAGAAATGCCATAATCTAATGATCAATCAACCCAATCGATCCAAGGTAAGGTATGAGTTTCACAAGCCGAATAGATAGCTTCATAATCCAGTTCCATAGGGCTAAGAAACATTTAGTCGCCAAAACTATGGATGCTAGTTTCATCTAGTACAATCCATGGATCAGTCTAGAGAGCAAAAGATGATATCATATTGATATAAACAACCCAACATGCTGGTAAGAATGTAGAGTTTCCCCTGCAAGCGAGAGACTTCCAGTAACATGAGAATCGAAGGTGAAAAAAGTGAGTTGGTTAATGGCCACAATTCCGCTTTTCTAAGGAAAGGTGATCATACAGAAATAAGTCGAAATGACTCTGGCCATGGCGTAAACCCACATACTACCCAATAGAATATTATAAGTAAGAGGTCCATCAATAACTTCCACTTCTATCAACACAACTTTTCCCCCTAATTCTACTTGTAAAGAATTTAGAATACCACAAGGTCTATATGTTATCCCGTCAAAAGCCTTCAATGTGGTCGGTGATTAATAAGTTGAGGTGAACCAATTTCTTTCCAATAAGACATAGACATGATGCAGGTTGACGCTCCCTCATCCACAATAGAATGATGAATTTTCTTACCATGGATGATGACCTGAATGATAAAGACCAATTGAGCTAGAAGGTAAGGAGCATAGTTTTCATGACTAAAAAAAACTAGGTTGGAATCGAAGGATCCATACCTACGATAGCTAAAAGAAAAACCTTTTTATGAGAGAGGAATTTTTGCAACACCTCAAGGGTTGACATAGCTAATGGAGATTGAGAAAATTCTTCAACTACATTATAATTTTTAGCAGCCTTGGCATGAGGTTTGAAAGCATACTTGTGAACAATGCACTTCGGAGGCTTAATAGTCAACTCTGTAGGAATCGTGGGTTGAGGAGGATTGGATGGAGGTGATGTTGAACTGGCAAGTTGATCAGTAGCTTGACCATTTAGAGGATTCACAATAACATAGTTGTTGTTTCAAGTAGCCACCATAACATCAAGTTTATGATTTTTGGAGGAGAGCATTAAAACCATGTTAGAGGAAGATGGGTCCCAAGCAACCATATGGGTCTCTTGATCGGGAAACAGGTCAGTCAACACAGTGAGAGAAGTGGAAGATTTTAGAAAACAATTCACTTCTGTGCAGTGAGGACAGTCAATAGTAAAGTTCTCCTCATTGAAAATCAAGCATGGGTAGTGAGGCTTTGGTTTCTCATCAAAGAACTGATTTGTTTGTTTATCCTACGGTGAAGAATCTTTCTTAATTTTACCTTTTCCTTTCTTCTTTATTCCTATTTGTTGTTGAGATTTTCCTTTATTAGATGAAACGACATTTAGCTTGGAATAAGTTGCAAGAGGATTGGATAAGGACGTTTGGGCAAAAACAACAGTACTAGATGGTTTTATCACTATTTACAAGCTAACAAAACTAATGATGTCATCGGCAGCATGAGATTCTTTACCAGGAATGGAAGGAACAACATTCAAAGGTCTTGGAGCATTTGGTATCTTTTCATAGAGCATGCCAAATTTGGTATAGATGGGGTCTAAATATTGAAAATGAGCAATTACTTGCTCTTCATTCATGACTCCACATTTAGCTACATCCTCTATGATAGATGGAAACATGAATTTAATAAACCATTCCTCTAGTAATTGATTTGGAACATAGGTTTTAACCAACCGACGATGACTTCGCCACTCATAAATGTGATCTGAAATGTGAGTGGATTTAGTTTGTTTGAAGTTGGTCAGAAGTTCTATTCCAGTTTCATACTAGATGGGTAACTGTAAATGCGTAAGGAAGGTGGTAGCCAAGGAATTGAAATCATGAAACAAATCTCTAGGTAACTCAATGTACCATTTAGTTGCAATATCTATAAGAGTACATTGGAAAAGATGTAATCGTATGGAATCATCATTAAGGGAGTTTAAAGAACACCATATATGATATGTCATGACATGGGTTGATGAGTCTTCTATAGGATTCCCATTGAATTTTGGGATATCAAATGGAAATTTGGTTGGAGTTATCAGCCACCAAGGCAAATGAGTGATGGGATTGTTGGTAAGTCGAGTCAAATCTGGAAATTCAAGAGTTACCACAAAAGGTAATTGTCAGTTAAAATCCAGTGGAGGATAACTTGGATAAGAAGGAATAGCCTAAGAAACATGTACTTGTGTTCCCAGATAAGGAGGTATCTGTTAAAGAGGAAACTGGGCACCAAAATATGGAGGATTCTGGTAACTAGCATAAGTGTAACCTTGTTGACCAGCTCTAGGATAACCCTGCAAAGGCTAGAATGGTTGGGTTTGGATATGTTGGCCTTGAAAAGGCACTTGAGGAACACTCTGATAAGGTATATACTATTTCCCTACGGGATTTTTCATCGTCTATACATAAGGTGGGTCCGACTGGGATTGTATCATACAATGCACATATTGTCCCATCAAAATTTGAGGAGTACCTTGCCCAAGTGGTTGAGACTGTAAGGTACCTTGCAAAGGCTGGGTAAGTGGAATTTGAGGGGTACCAGATACCGACATAATAGGTGGGGATGAAATGACAACTTGTGAAGGTTGACTTACATTTATTTAAACCAGTTGAGATATGGGTGGATGGGTAGGAATTGAGATGAAGATGACACAGGTTGAGGGTTTAACAACCGGTCCCAAAATGAACCAGGTTGGATAGGAAAAGTAGGTTTCCAAACATTGACATCACTCCCAGGATAAGGAGGATTATAATAAGGCTAGTTACCAACTTGAGGTATACCAAAAACAGGTTCCCCCCCACCATAGGAGGAGGGGATGATGGAGGAAACTACAATCCAAATGGAGGGCACTCAAAATAAGGGGAGTTAGGCTATTGAAGATAAACTTTCCCACTAACATAAGGGATAGCTTGTTGTTCAATCATATGTGTAGGTGGAGGAGAAGAAACAGGTTTTGCAACATTTAGAAGAGAAGCACCAGATGGAATTCCTGAAATGGATGACCTGGGAGAGTTCTAAGGACTGGAAGTTGCACCAGATAATGTACCAGATAAAGGCTGATAACCGGCTAGGATGGATGAGCCATCATACAGATGTGTCTATGGTGATGTTGCAAACATGGATGAGGAAGCAACATTTGATGTCTCACCCACAGTGGTGGACACGGGTTGGGAGATCAAACCAGATCTAGTCATGTTTAACAATCCCAATGAATATTGTCGTGAGAAATTCGTGGGTAATTCCAAAGAATCGGGTAAAGGATTTTGTGTAGGAGTTTTAAGAGGAGGAATAGGATCAATCTGATAAAAATGGATTCCACTCCAATGAAAAGTAGTAGAAGGATGCATCTCTTCTTGTAGGATCTCTTAAATACTCACAAGTCTGTATGGAAGAGGTTCACCATCAGGTCCAAGATATATAGTTGGAGGTTCTGTCTGAGAGAAAGGAAGAGAAGGGGAAGGACATGAATTAAAAGGTGAAGATGGTTGAGGTTCCTCAAGTTCAACAACCTTAGGAATTAAAGTATCTAACTCAGGAAAGTCATGTTCAATAACCTCATGTAACAAGGTTTCAAGAGCTTTTGCTTCGATTGTGTTAGATTCACTGTAAGCTTAGAGGTGATATTGGGCTCAGTATTCAAAGGGAAAGATGATTATGGTTGATCAAATTTAGGAGGAGGACTAGAAGTAGTTCCCGAATTTTTCGATTTCCTAGTTTGTGTCTTCTTATTCTTTTGATGATGGCCAGGAGTACCCTCTAGTGGAAGTGGAGGCTTATTTTTCATTACATGAACGATGAATTGGGGGATTTTTTTCTTCCACATTGGACACGAAATTTTAGAAATTAACACAAAAATAAATCAAAAAGAGGATAATATAGGCGTAAGGGAGCAACTGTGAATTGCAATTTACACCTTGTTGAACCAAGGACTTAACATACATGTAGGAAATCTCCCTAAATGTTGTATTTGTTGTATCACTGTACACAAGGCGATCGACTCGGTTACTTATGGAGAGGATAAAAACCTATAGGGGACTTCCAAAATATACTCGATAGTATGTGGAAGTGCAATTCATAGTAGTGTCGTCTAATGTGTAACCATTCGATGAGAGAATTCCCATATAATTTATGTGTGGGGAGCACTGTCCAATATACCCAAAGATACGTGGAGAATGATCTATACACTCACATAAGTGGAATGAGATTTCACCCTCGAGACACAACACTGGCAAACAATGACAACTCTTACTTTTAACGATGTTGGAACATGTCTCTAGCCTAGACCTGTAAATGTTGTGTTAATGTTACATATTCTCCTTAGGTTGATTCAATAAATTTTACTATTTATCTTCAATTAAGTATCAGTTTTAGGACTCAGCGCAAATGTCACCTAAATATCCTAAAATGAAAACTAGCATGAGGATATGGAATCTTTCTCATTCAATGAAAATCTATATAAGGAAGGGAAGAGACAAAGACTATGCAACAAACAATATGCAAAATGCAATTCCATTTTCAATGAAACTATTCCAATTTCAATGCATAGACAAAGCCCTAAATTCCAATGAAAATATTTTTCTTTTCAAGTCACTTAATTTTCGAAAATGAAGAAAACTAAGATGCAAAGTCTAATAATTGATTATGTCGTCACGGCTAAAACCACCCTCCAAAATTTTTCCTTAGCCGATTTTGGAGCCTCCCTACGAAACTTCACAGCAGCTTACCTTGCTTCATCAAGTCCTCAAGCTTCAATGTCTTTCTTTCTCAAAGGTAGCCTGTCGACCATAGTTTGATATTTTTCCTTCACACGCTACTCACCTGGACTTGGTCCAGCTGCAGGCTAAGCAGCTTCCCCTTGAAAATTGCGCATTTTTGTAGGGATACCAACCTTCCCTCTAGAAATTGTGAATCCTCTCTGACAGCCTCTTGGACTTGAGGATTGCACAATCCTGCCAGCCAACCCTCCCAAAACGATTTACGCAAATTTTCTCAGCAGCAGCCTATTCAGCCCAAAAATTGTGCAAATCTCCTGGGCAGCCAACCCATCTCCCAGCCAGAAAAAAGCATTTTTCTCCAACAGTCAAACAGTCTCTTACATGTGAAGCTAAGTTGACCGGTTCCCTCTAAGACTGTAGTAAAAAAAAGTTGCATACATGGGATATTTCTCCCAAGAAAGCATGCAAAGGAATCCCTTGTTTCAGGGATCTATGTTTAGCAGATGGAGGTTACATGCAAGGAACAATTCAGAAACCTCCCTCTAAGTGTCTCTTCCCCTAGATTTGTGGCATGCACATCACAACCTTGACATTATAAAAATTCATCAACTGGATGTTGCAGAGCTCATTCCTCACATCAACCTTGTAGCTTTGAATCCCACATCACATCTAGGAGTAGTTGACACATTCAACTCAGCTGTTTTGGGGTAAGCACGCCTCCCATGCCTTGTGTTGCATTTTTGTCTCTTTGTGTATTCGCTTGTGTCAGTGTTTTTTGCTTGATTTCTGTTATCACTTAAGAAATCTAATGCCAAAATTTCTTATACTAGCTTGATGATAAAGGTCAGTGTTATTCTAATTTTGATTTCGTTTTTCCTTAGAGTCTGAGTCTTAGGAGGTCGTGAGTCAAGCATGCATTCTCATCTATCACTGGTCACCCTCATTCATCACCGATCTCACAGCCATGTGTCAGTTTGTTTTAAAAATCATTATGTACCACAAAGCCTTTTTAGGTGATTGCGTAGCGCATGTAACCATTCTGAAGTGTTTTCGCAGCGCATTAATTATGTTAAGCAGTTTCGCAGCGCAAAAGCCCATTAGGTGATTACGCAGCGCAATAGTCCTTTAGGTGTTTTCGCAGCGCGATACGTTATTAGGTGATTTCGCAGTGCATAATTCAAAATTTATGTTAATCCCTACAAAATCAGAGATTCGTGCATTCCGCAACGAATCTTTCCCAACTATAAAATCTGTTAAGTTGATCTATGGCTGCGTCATTCTTTGTCAGTTCATGTACTCCACATACCACATCCAACCACTTATCTCCATTATCACAACCACTAGATACATTGGTACACACAGAATACAAGTTCAAAGGAAAGCCAGATATGTACAAGTTTTAATGATGATTGTAAGCCTTACATGAGAAACAAATCTACAAGATTTCAATTTGAAAAAGAAAAAAACATTGTCATCAAGTGAGGCAGCAAATCAGGTGAGGCAGCAATTCAAGCGAGCCAGAGTTTGCAGTTTGAATAGCGCGAGCATTTCCTGCCTACAGGTCATTGAATCTTCATGGAGGGATCAACAGAAAGGAAAGACCACAGATCAGGAAAATGTCTAAGAAACGAACCTAAAGGTTTGGATATAACCTTGAAAAACAGAGAGGTCGAATAGGCATCTAAACAAGCTGGATGTTGGAATTTTTACAAGAAGCTCCAGGGAGGTCATACACAAGTGACTAAAGAATTTGCACTAAATTTCATAGGATTAAACTCAAAGGTGAGTATGCTGGAATTGCAGGTTTCACCAGACATGATATCCACAGTTACGGGGATTCCCATAGGGCAAGAAAATTGGTTCAAGAATTTCAAATTCGACATGAATCCATGCAAAGAATTCCTAAAGCAAGAGTTCATTAACTCAGATTTGAGAAAATCTGTTCCTAGAAGTTATGTCAAAGAATCTTATGCCCATTTTCTCACATGTATACAGAAGTACCTGACATGTGAAGGAAGATAAAACAAAGTGTATTCATACCATTTCAAACTTCTGTTACATTTCACAGGCAAGACATCTATTGATATACCTTTTTATTTATTCTACAGTTTAAGTAAAATGTGTGACAAGGTGCAACTAAGAAAAGAAGCCTGTGAGACTTCACTATTCCACCATGGCTTGGTTAAGTTAATGGTTCTACATGAACTCCAGAGGGTAGGCAGAGACTGGGATACATTCATATTCATGACCGGTTTCAAGAGCAAGACCGGTCTCAGCCCTCAAGCAGTAAAGGAACCTTCAACAACAACCAGTTATCAAGAAGAAACAAGAGCCAAGAGGGTTTCAAAGTTAAAAGCAAGGAAACAAGTTGGAGAGTCTACTAAGCCACTGACTATTTAGGATACACCCCAGCAGTAAATTAAAGAAAAAACTCAGGTCAAAGAAACTGCACATGAATCAAGCACAGTGGAGAATTTCAAAGAAGAAAAACGAGGAGCCAGGTGGCAAAAGAAAAGGGCAAGTCCATGGCTATTGAAGAAAGTCCTGTTTTAAAGGGAGATTTAAATGATTTATTGCAAGCAATTGACATTGAAAAGTCCCCACTAGTTCAAGCTAATTTGATACAGTCAGGAAAAGAGAAGGCTAAGAAGGTCAAAGCCTCAAAGAAACTTAAGTTTGATGATCAAGTTGAACAATTTGTTTTCAAACCCAGGAGACCCATAACAAGGAAGTTCAAACAAGTACAGGAGGTGTCGCCAAGGGCAGATGAAACAGGGGAGGAGACACGGCCTCATGAAAGAAAGGATAAAGGAAAAACAGTTGCCACTCAAAAAGAAGGCAGTGTGGAAAACTTGAAAAGGAGATTGGAATCTGCCAACTTTGAGATTGCTAGATTAAAGAAAGCTACTAGAAAATTTGCAGCTAAGGAGGCTTATTTTAACCAAATGCAGGCTTGATGAGAGGACCAAACTTTTCAAATTCTTGAAGTGGTTGATTTTAATGTTCAATTCTATAGCTGGACTACTCCTGCAATAAAAGAAGCTCAATTTATCAGAAAAGTCAATATAAACCTCAGGTCTGGGATCAAAGTACTGAAAAAACAAGTTGAAGAATTAAAGATTCGATTGAACCAGCAAAAAGGATCTCCATAAAGAAAACCCACTTCAAGTAAGGATATATTTCAAAGTTTTGATAGTTTTACTTGGTATAATCTTTCCAAACATTCCCATTCAATTTTGGAAGGTCTTGAAACAGTTGCAAGAATGTTTTAACAGCAAAGTGCTCAAATTGCAAAGTTTTGGGTTGAAACTGTGATTTTTGAAGCAACTCAGCAGTTTCGTAGCGCGCTACGAAACTGTTGAAGGTGATGACTAGAGCTCAGCAGTTTTGTAGCGTGCTACGAAACTGCTGAAGCTAAATAATCCAATATCAATCAACCAGTTTTGAAACATAAGCGGGAAATTTTGAAAGGGGAATATATACAAGGCATCATCTGAAGCTTCAACATTCAACCAGGTTAAGACAGTTGGAGAAAATATGGATTCGAATCCAACTTTAAATTTTTGTCATAAAGTGAGCACATTTACCACAGTTCAAAATATGTCAAAACAGCTTGAAAGAGTTTTTGCCTTTACACATAAAGGAGGTGGACAGCACATCAAGGACGTGGCCATCTGTTACATTTTGGATAATCGAAGATGAAAGACATGCTTATGTGGATTGTAAGGCAAACTAAAGACCGATGAGCAAGGGTAGTTTCCTATGTTTCAGGATAATGGAGAAGATGTGGCATGGAAGACCAACATGGAGCCTTGAACATCCATCACAGCCAAACTAAAAAGGGACCAGATGTCAAAGAACGAGAACCATTGTAATCAAGGCTATTATTAGCATAACATGGTGTTAGAATCCTACTTGATTTAGATCTCTAGAAAGCCTAGTTGAAGTTTGTTACAATTAATAGGCAGTTAAAAGTTGAATAGGTGTCATTAGAAGTAGATTTCAAGTTACCCTCATGCTTGAGGAGGAATCTCAATCAAGTAGAAGATCTCTATAAATAGGAGAAAGAGAAATGTACAAAGGGTTGGAAATTTATTGAAAAAAGCTCTGATATTTGGCTTCATGTAAAGACTTTGTTTTAGTAATACAAGATTGGCTTTACTTCTCAGGACTCAAGAGGGATTTGATGTTCAGAATGTGTTGTGTTATTCTTTTCCTAATATTTGCAGTGGTATGAATGTGTAATCACTTATAATTCACTTATAGTGCTCTAACTTCCTGTATACATTCATAGATTGTCTGGTCCCATATGTTTTTGGTATGTTCTGAATGTATTGAATGCTGAATGCCCTGACTTCTATGTAAGTTTAATACCATTGTTATACTGAAATGATGTTGACTCCATAAGCCCAATGGATAGTTGCTAAATGTGTTTCTACCATTTATATTTTTACATTTGTTTCACAAGATTTAGTCATCTTAACTATAATAAAAAACATTAGCCCTTTGAGAGAGCTCTCTCTGGTTGGGGAGGCTAAGCGTCAGCCTAAAGTAGGTTTGAAACAGTTACTTGAAGTCTTCCTAATCTGCAGCCTTCCAGGGCCTGATTTTGAGATAACAATTTCTTTGAACATATGTTTTCATTTACATGTATTATAGCTTCCCCTACCTCTGTTTCAATTTTTGTCGCTATCTCACTGTTGTCACATGCATGAAATTGTTTTGCACGGACGTTCGCCCAACTGACGAACTGCCTCACCCACATGCATGTTGATCTATTTGTTGAATGTTTCATTCATTTTTTCATGAAATGTCAATCACTTCTTCTATCACTTAGTGTTTCCATGCTTCTTAGTTTCTTCCAGGTTCCTATCGGCGAGTCGGGCCAACCTTGGCCCAAACTCTGCCTTCATCAAAGTTGCATTGTGAAATCTAGGGAAGGAAGGCTCACCTTCCTCTCCAAATTTTCACATTCCTGCCCAACACTGGCCTCCAGGACTGGTTTGCACATTTATGGAGGAAAGTGGCTGCTTGGCTTAAGAAATTGCGCAAATTTGTCCCTGGGCTAGTAGTCTTTCCCAGATGGGATTGCGCAATGTGCAATCCCAATAGTTAGCAGCCAGACTAGACTATGCATTGCATAGTTCCAGTAGTCAGTGAGTCTCTCAGCAACCCAGACTGTGCCTTGTGTAGTCTTGGTAGTCGGTCTCCTGACCTCCCAGCCGAAATTGCGCAACCTTCATGATCATTCACCCAGGTATGTTGCAAGTCAGTTCTCATGTTCATTCTAGTTTTCTACTAACAGATTGCTTGCTATGAGTGTTGCCATGTCTCTAGGTATCGCAGGTGTTCATTTGCCTCTCAACAGTATAGGTACAATGGCTTCCAGGAGAGTAGAGATGAAGACACCATTTAGAGCACGCTTGGGGATGTAGTCAATCAAGTGTCTCTGAGCTTGCCTACTCACGAAGACATCAAGTTGTTTGTGCACAAGGACATGAAGCAGTAGCATCACAATGAGTAGCATCATGAACAGTAGTTGAAGGCAGCATACCGAATGCAACAAACACAACGAATGAAGTGAACACAGTGAATGCAAGAAGAGGGTTGTTGACAACATAGAGGTGGAGAAAAGTTGCAAGATCAAGCAAATCCACTCATAATAAAAGAAACTTTGGAGACTCAGGCTATGAAGTGACGACACATCATGAAGATCATGTGAAGGCAGAAGATGGAAAAAAGGACTTGCATGTGTTGAAGCAGCAACTCAGGAAGAACATGAAGCTGCACAAACAGTCCAATGAGTTGCAGCAGGAACAGGAACAGCAGTGGATGCAACATGCACTCACGGATGAAACTACACCAGTACAAGTTAAGGATCTATCCTAGTAGCTGAGACAAAGCAAACATGGTGAGTAGTGTTTTTGGTCGCATGAAAAGGATCCAATAGCATGCATTTCATTGAGTGCACACATGCAATCCAACCCATTCAACACACTCACCAAGGCGAAGATAAGAAGCAAGTCCAACTGGGGTTGAATATGCACTTCGACAATTTGATGCGCACACATGACCACCAGTACACACTTGAAGATCTGCACGGATACTATGCATCAGTGTGTTTCCAATTCAACCGTACCCAAGAAGACCATGTGCATGTTAGCAGACAAGTTGGATGAAGGGGCCGAACCAATGCACCGGTTGCAAAGGAGGCAAGAGTTTGATTTAGCAAGATTTCACCATGATGTACATGCACACCATCACAGACGACCAAGCTTGGCATTAGCTCACCAGCTTCACCATCACAAGCATGTTAAATATTTGGTCTCATCATGGCGGATAAAGTGTTAGTGATGTCTTGCAAAGCTTTCTCAAGCCATGTTATCTCACATGAGTACATGTGCATTGTAATGTTGAGTCATGTCAAGTGTAAGTCAAGTGTCAATGGTTGGACGTAATAGTCATAGAGTAGGTGAAGGGTCATGAGGGTAGTTGAACTGTCACAAAGGGTAATGTCAAGGGTCGCCCCACCCTTTTCTATAAATAGTCCCTCATAACTCATTTTAAGGGCTTTTGGTCAGCCAAGCTTCTACTAAGACTATCTTGAAGAAGGCTTGGACAGTATTGTAACACGCCTTGGCTTCTCCACTCCACGGAGCTAGTACATCTCTTTGGAGGACTAGGTGGATGTGGTTATAACGTTCCACTGATGGGGTTAGCAAGTTTACAAGGTGTATTGTATGATTGTGAGTTACACTTCTTTAATAATAAGAGCCAACACATTTTCATGCATATCTTGTTATTATAGTTGGACTATTCAGGTTGCCTTAATGATATATGTTGTTTAACTTATGTACTTGTATATGAACTCATTTGTATGAAATTATATGAATATTGTTGTTAATGTGTTGCATATGTTGTTAATTTTGTCACCGTCTATGTCGACTGCTCTGCTAAACATCAGACTGACCTTCCTCTGAACCTTGTTATATCAACTTTCACACTCATCTCCAACTGATCCATGAGTGTTGTTTGTGCTATCTTACCTTGTATGTTGTGACTGCCGCATCCGTGTCAGTTACTCTGCCAGAAGTTGTGCATGTCCTTTGTGTTGTGTGTTCCTAGCCGAGTTGGGACTGATCCCTTTCAACCTGGAACCCACCTTCACCTTCCTCTCCCTTTGAAGTGTTGGAACCTATCATAATCATTCCTCGACTCACTACATCAGTCACACCCTTTCCACTGACAAAATTCTCTCACTTGCCTCTGTGCAACATCGCAGTTAAGGCATTACCTTATGACCCACTACTGCGACTCCTACACCAAACGATCTAAGGTCTAATTGAGACTTCTTACCGGGGAGATCCCTTGACATGTTGGTGGGTCCAACACCGTCAACATTTCTGGTGATAGAAGGAGGGCCTGATCAAAAGCAATGTCCCCTCATCTATTTTTGAACCTTGGCATACCTTTCATGGAGTCTTGCATTATTCTTCCCCCAAGGTGTTTTTCGAATCGTGAAGATATCTCCATCTCAGGAAAGATTTTCAATCTCTTGCCCACTCACACATATGATGGTGAAGGTGAAGTGAACTGGCCTAAGAACATACATAACTTTCTTTCCATGACTTATGAGGAAGATAGTTTACTGATGAACAGTTCGGTCTTCTGCTTGCATTCACACTTCGTGAATCTCCATTTTGTTGGGTGCTTAGCCTACCAGCTAACATCGTGCAATAACGTGAGCACTTCTGTGATATTATTGAAGATACATTCTATCATTTTGATCCAGACCATCTTGACTAGAAACTTTTACAGCAACGGAGGGCTCCACATGAATCCGTTATTGATTTTTGGCAGCACTTCCGGGACTTAATGTTTCAAGCTCCAAGGAGCCAGATTATGGAACTGTGCAATCTCATGTGGGAGAAGGAACTATCTCAACATACTGTCCACCTCCCTCTCATTCAATGGTTCCACCATCGTCCTGTGATGTTGAGGATCATGTTCACACACTTGTTCAACCTTCACACCCTCCCGACATCACTCCACACAATTTTCACGTAGATTTGTTTGTGATTCCTTCGAGTTCTCATATGAATTATTTTTTTCGATCTCTGTCTTCACACCTACGTGTTCTTCCAGATGATGATGTCTTGTGTTTTTCCATTCCAAACTCTTCACTTGTTGTGAATGGGGAACAACCCACTGACAGAGTTGGCGTTGCACAACCAACATGCATTTTCATTCATGAAGAGTATGAGTGGGGGCTTGAGCATCAACACTCGACGAAGGATGACTCCCTTCCATCTAAGCCCCCTCCATTCTTTCCTAACATCATTGGTGAACCTGACATCCATGATTTTTCATGTGTGTCTTCATATATAGATGCACCCATTGTTGATCTTTCGCAGGACACACTATATGTTAGCCCATCATCCAATGACAAGAAGGACCAATAATTCACTGAAAATCCACTTGATCTTTCATCTGCTCTTTCTGGAAATGTAGAGGGTGAACATCCTTCCTTCTCACCTACCCCTCTGTGCGATTCGTCAAATCATGAGGATGTCGACCAACATCCTGAATTTTCTGATCTTGGTTGTCGTGATCTCTTCACCTCATCATCTGATCACGATGTCATTCACTCGTTGTTAATCCATATAAGCCACTGGTCTACGAAGATCCATATGTCAATGAATTCAAAACCCCACAAACCGTCAAGGCACTTCAGCCTGAGCTGATGGTTATGTCAAGCCCTCGCTGTCCTGAGGTTGGTTTCGCTTCTAATCAGGAAATTATTCAAACACTCAAGGCTCCTCATCACTCATTTGTATGCATTGAAGATCCATCTCACTCACAAATCACACTTCCTCCACTTGAACTACACGATCCCATTGCCCATGCATTGGAGGAGTCTTACATTACAATCACTCATTCACAACGCAAGTTATATTTGTTTCTTTCATTTGCTTGCATGTCTCAATCAAGAGTGTTTTTTCCTTCAAAGTTGCACGTAGTGTCACACAGCACCATGATAAGTCCACAAACTGTCTGTCATGCACATGCACTCACTTAAGTCCCATGGGCACTTTGAAACACAAAGTGTGGTTGTCTTCACTGTTATGTATTTCTTGTATGATGGTCTACACGACTGGGTTACTTGCAGACCAAGCCTTCACCCACATGGGTCTAACAATGCACCGGTGGTTGCATTGGAAGTATCACTTCACGTGATCAGGCCCATGCACCATTAGTGTAGGAGTAAGAGTAGTGTTTGCTTGCCTACTTGTTTGTTTATTGTCTTCACTTTCATTTTTGCTTATTCTCTTTCTTTTCTTTGTTGATTGCTAGTTTGTTCACTTGTTTCATTCGTAGGTTAGTTTGCATGAAACCATGTGTGACTCATGAAACAATCTAGGTAAAGTACAAGAGGGTTTGAACAACTATGACTACTTGGTTATCTGACATCTTGCCTCTGTATGATGAGCTTGTTACTCTTATTCCATGATATGTTGAAGGAAAATACGTATTGTTTGAAGCGAACCTTGGTGAAAACAAAATGCTTGCATGCTAACTAGTGTCACCTTCTGTAGTTGGTTGTTTTTGGGTTAACCCTTGTCAGCTCAGTCAAGTAGAGTAAGGTGAGGGGGAAAACCTTAACAGGCATGTCAAAGATACAATAAACTACTTCTCTGTTGCAAAAACCTCTTATGCTCTCAATATGTTGGGATTCCTCTTCCGCCTCTGAAATGAATAAGTTTTATGCACAGTGAAAATGAAAAGTCAAAAAATTCAAATGAAAAATGAATAAGGAAAAAGAAGAGAAAGGCTTCCTACATAGGGAGGTGATGAAAGTAACTCTGCTAGGCTACTGACCAAGCTTGTTGGTAGCAAAGCCAAGCTTTTGTTCCTATGTGACTCCACCGAGGTACTATCCAAGCTTGCTGGCAGTGGAGCAACATCAAATATGAAACTTAGACTCTAACAACTATATTTCTCGTGCACTTATATACTCCTCAACCCCAATCGAGACAATTGTGTTGCATTGGCTTCGAATTTGTGTCAATCAACCAAGATTCTGGCAGATGCTACATCTTACAATCAAGCTAGTGTGAAGCCAAGATGAGCTGAGAGTTGAACAATACTTCTGGAGGTGTTAGACCTGCTTTTCATGAAAAAGGTCCACTCAGAGAGCTGGAGTTATATGAGTGTGTTGCTAAGTATTGTAGCAGCTACAACCACCCTCCAAAAATTTTCCTTAGCCTGTTTTGGAGCCTCCCTATCAACCTTCACAACATCTTGCCTTGCTTCATCAAGTCATGAAGCTTCACTGTCTTTCTTGCTCAAAGGAAGCCTATCGATCATAGTTTGATCTTTTCCCTTCACAGGTTGCTCACCTAAACTTGGTCCAGCTACAGGCTAACCAGCTTCCCCTTGAAAATTATGCATTTCTAGAGGGAAACCTGCCTTCCCTCCAGAAATTGCACAATCCTTTTTGACAGCCTTCTGGGCTCCAGGATTGTGCAATCATGCCATCCAACCCTCCCAGCAAGATTTGTGAAAATTTTCCTAGCAACAGGTTGTTCAGCCCAGGATTTGGATATTTGAGCAGCAGTCAGCTGCCCAACCTAGAAATTGCACAAATCCCTTGGGCAACTAGCCCAGCTCCCAACCAGAAATGCGCATTTTTCTTCAATATTAAAGCAGTCTCTTGCATGTGCAGCTGAGTTGACCGCTACCCTCCAAGACCGAGAAAAACAGAGTTGCATGCATGGGTTGTTTCTCCCAAGGCAAGATGCAAAGGCATCCCTTGTTTCAGGGATCTATGTTTAGCAGTTGGAGGTTGCATGCAAGGAACAATTCCAAAACCTCCTTGCAAGTGTGGCTTCCCCTAGATTTGTGGCATGCGCAACAAAACCTCGATGTTATCAAAACTCATCAAATGGACATTGCAGAGCTCATTCCTCACATCAACCTTGTATCTCTAACATCCAACATCACATCTAGGAGTAGTCGGCACATTCAACTCAACTGTTTTGGGGTAAGCTCACTTCCCATGCCTTGTGCTGCATTTCTGTCGCTTTTTGTGTATTCATTTGTGTGAGTGTTGTTTTCTTTATTTATTTGAACGGCTGCTGTTGTTTACATGCATTCTAGCTTGTCCTAGCTCTGTTTCAATTTTTGTTGCCATCTCACTATTGTCGAATGCATGAAACTGTTTTGCATGGATGTTCGCCCAACTGGTGAACTGCCTCACCCACATGCATGTTGATCTATTTATTGAATATTTCATTCATGTTTTGCATGGATTGTCAATCACTTCTGATATCACATAGTGTCTTCATGCATTTACTGTCTTAGTTTCTTTTAGTTGCTCATCGACGAGTCGAGCCAACCTTGGCCCAGACCCTGCCTTCACCAAGGCTGCATTATGCAATTTGGGGAAGGAAGGCTCACCTTCCTCTCCAGATTTTCACATTCCTACCCAACACTATCCTCCAAGATTGTTTTGCACATTTCTGGAGGACAGTGGCTGCTTGGCTTAAGAAATTGCGCAACTCTGTCCCTGGGCCAGCAATCCTTCCCAGCTAGAATTGTGCAATGCACAATCCCAACAATTAGCAGCCAGACTGGACTATGCATTGCGCAGTTCCAGCAGTCAATCAGTCTCTCAGCAACTTGGACTATGCCTTGTGCAGTCTTGGCTGTCGGTCTCCCAACCTCCCGACTGAAATTGCGCAACCTTCATGATCATTCACCTAAGTATGTCACAAGTCAGTTCTCATGTTCATTATGGTTTTCGAGTGAAAAAATTATTGCTATGAGTGTTGCCATGTATTCAAGTATCACAGGTGTTCATCTGCCTCTCATCAGTACAGGTACAATGGCTTCCAGGAAAGTAGAGACAAAGACGCCATTTAAAGCACGCTTGGGGATGCCATCGATCAAGTGTCTATGGGCTTTCCTACTCACGAAGAGATCAAGTTGTTTGTGGAAAAGGACATCAAGCAACAACATCACAATGAGTAGCATCATGAACAGCAGCTAAAGGCATCATACTGAATGCAGCGAATGCAATGAATGAAGCGAGTGCAGCGAATGCAAGAAGAAGGTTGTTAACAACATAGAGGCGAAGAAAAGTAGCAAGATCAAGCAGATCCACTGATAATGAAAGAAAATTTGGAGACTTAGGCTATGAAGTGACGGCGTGAAATGAAGATCGCATGAAGGCAAAAGATGGAACAGAGAAGGAGTTGCATGTGCTGAAGCAACAACTCAGGAAGAACATGAAGCTGCACAGACAGTCCAATGAGTTGGAGCAAGAATAGGAATAGCAGTGGGTGAAACATGCACTCACGGATGAAACTGCGCCAGTACAAGTTAAGGATCTATCCTAGCAACTGATTTGAGCAAACATGGTGACCAATGTTGTTGATCACATGCAAAGGATCCAGCACCATGCATGTCATTGACCGCACATAGCAATCCAACCTATCTAACACACTCACCAAGGCGAAGACAAGAAGCAAGTCCAACTGGGGTTCAACATGCACTTCGGCAATTTGATGTGCATGACCACTAGAACACACTTGAAGATCAACACGAACACTATGCATCAATGTGTTTCCAGTTCAACCATACCCAAGAATACCATGCGCATGTTAGCAGACGAGTTGGATGAAGGGTCCAAACCAATGCACCAATTGTAACGGAAGCAAGAGTTCACTTCAGTAAGATGTCGCCATGAGGTACATGCACACCATCATGAATGACCAAGCTCACCAACTTCACCATCATAAGCATGTCAAAGAGTTGGCCTCATCACAATGGATCGAGCGTCAATGATGTCTTGCAAGGCTTACTCAAGCCATATTGTCTCACATGAGTACATGTGCATTGTAATGTTGAGTCATGTCAAGTGTCAATGGTTGGATATAACAGTCATAGGGTAGGTGAAGGGTCATGAGGGTAGTTCAACTATCACAAAGGGGAATGTCAAGGGTCACCTCACCCTTTTCTATAAATAGTCCCTCATAACTCATTGTAAGGGCTTTGGGTCAGCCAAGCTTCTACTAAGACTATCTTGAAGAAGGCTTGGATAGTATCGTAATGCACCTTGGCTTCTCCACTGCATGGAGCTAGTACATCTCTTTGGAGGAGCAGGCAAATGTGGGTGTAAACTTCCACTGACGAGGCTAGTAGGTTTACATGGTGTATTGTATGATTGTGAGTTATACTTCTTTAATAATAAGAGCCAGCACATTTTCATGCATATGTTTTTAATGTAGTTGGATTGTTCCAGTTTCCCTAATGATATATGTTGTTTAACTTACGTACTTGTATATGAACTGATTTGTATGAAATTATATGAATATTGTTGCTAATGTGTTGCATATGTTGTCAATGTTGTCACCGTCCATGTCGACTCATCTGCTGGACATCAAATAGAACTTTCCCTAAACCTTATTATATCAACCGTCACACTCGTCTCAGATTGATCTATGAGTGTTTTTTGTGTTATCTTACCTTGTATGTTGTGACTACCACATCCGCGTCGACTACTCTACTAGAAGTTGTGCATGTCCTTTGTGTTGTGTGTTCCTAGCTGAGTTGGGACCGATCCCTTTCAAGATGGAATTCACCTTCACCTTCCTCTCCCTTTGAAGTGTTGGAACCTCTCATACTCATTCCTTGACTCACTGCATCAGTCACACCCTTGCTACTAACAGAGTTATCTTACTTTCCTCCGTGCGACATCGCGGTCAAAGCAATACCTTACAACCCACTATTGGGACTCCTAAACAAAATTTCTGAGGTCTAATTGGGACTTCTTACCGGGGAGATCCCCTTGAGATGTTGGCGGGTCCAGCACCATCAACAGATTCAAACAAGCCTTTCAGAACAATTACTAGAACACCAATTCATCTAAGCACTCAATGATCAAACGAAATCAGTTTGCAAACAACCCAATGATAAGAACAAAGGAAAATATTCAAAAAAATCCTTACCAAAGGTATCAAAACAAAAGAAAACCAAATGGAGTCTTCATAGGGACCATAAGACACACAGAGACTCAAGTAAGAGTAGCTAGAAGAAGGTTTTGATCTGAGAGAAAATCAAGGCAAAGAGAAAATTATGTATGAACAGGGGGCAACATAGGTGCAAAGAAGGTAGCAGTGTTATGTAATGTAGGCACATAGAAGGCTTAGCTAGGGTGAAATTCTCTGTCAGAGGACCAAAGGATGCGTTGGTCTAGGGATGTAAAGTTTTGGCACAAGGATTGTAATTGAGACTCAATGAAAGGTATTCCTAGTCCTATTCTTGACTAGATAAGATAGTAAAGGTCTAGAAAAGAGGTAAGACAAACACAATGGAAAAAGAAGCCACCAAGGGAATACACCGATCCCTAGTATGGTCGTAGATTTTTAATGCAGAATCTACAACTATGGACAAACTTGGCTTCCCTAAGCTTGGTGGATTGACCTAGAACAATAAAAAGATAAAGGAACTAATGTTTTCCTTAAAGTAAATAGATAACAGGATGGAGCCTACCTAGAATTTGTTGTATTGTTCTCTCCTTCTTTGGCTTGAATTCTCCAATCCTAACTCCAATCACTATTATTAGAACCTACACAATCTGGTAACACAAGCCAATGATCCATAGAATTTATGTAGCATAATATAATCACTTTATTCAATGGGTCAACATGGTTTTGAAATATATGAAACCATAACATCATATATAGGAAAAAAGAACTCTTTTCATTAATAGAAATGGAGTGAGCTACAACCAAAAGTAGGTGTTGATCTTGTAAAAGAGCTCCTCCAAGTTTACTTTTCCTTTCCTTGTCACAAAGTTCACCTCTACTCACTCTTATGCATGGAAAGATATCTCTCACATCATAAGCATAAGGGTAGAATCACTCTCCAAAATCCAACCCCTTGCCTATGGATGGCAGTAAATATATAAGTGAAGGAGGCAGTTCATGAATTCTTATCCTTTTACCAATTAGGACTTGAGATCCACTCTTGATGGGAGGATAATCTCAAGGAAAAAAGGGATGAAAACTCCAAGTTAGGGTAGGATAGGATTTGAGACTTTTATCTAAGGTAAATGTTTACAACAGATCCTGGAAGCTTATGGAAGAAGAGGCTTTGGGATTCTCTCTATTTTTACTGAATTTATAGATTAACCAAAGTAGTTTCATAGTGGAGTGACCTATAGATGATCAACGTAGGCCATAGTGGAGCAACATGGTAGTCAACACTGTCTAGTAGGAGGCTAAGGAGAGTTGGTCCTTAATATCACTAAAACAAGGTGCTTTCAGGTAGAAACTCATCAATTAGAATGAGTCATGCTTAGGGCTTTGTGCAAGGATGATGAAAAGTAGGCCAAAGGATGTTAATTGATCTAGTTGAAGGCCTATTGACCAGATGTGACAAAATTTCCTATAACAAATAGATCCAACTTATCATGGCCATGATTCCACAAGATGAAGGTATCACCTACAAACATTTTCCAAATTTTTTTCGTAATTGAGCAGAAGCTAAAGTATTATATTTAAAATCTTTCGTGAAAAAGTTAGCTACTACAAGAGAGGGCAAAGAGCCCATGAAAATGTCTCATGTATTCTAACAGAATTCACCCTTGAAGCCTAGAAAGGTAGAAGTAAGGAAAATCTCAACCAAGGTAGCTATAGAAAGCTTAGCAAGAGCCCTCTAAAAAATGTATTGAAATTTATTGCCTTAGATATTATATCTAATAGCACTATGAGCTCCATAAGCCATAAACGTATTGAGAGCAACCCACTCACTCCAAGGACCTATGGGCTTCATAAATTTCGTAAGGAGAGGGCTACCCTTAGACCCATTTTCAATACAATAGGTGGATCTACTTATATTCTAGCTAAATATTTAGCATGGAAGCTTGGTCATACATAATATTTTGTTAAAGACTGCTCCTTTTTTTAAATAAATTAAAGCATATAAAGTTGGGCTAGGTGATATTATGGTTAGTTTTGATGTGGTTTCACTTTATGGTTATTTTTGTCCCTGTTAATGATTCCATTAAGGTAATCAATCGCATTACAAATCCAGATACAACCAAGTTGGTTGATATTTTCCTTACCTATACCTTTTTTTTAGCTTTGAGGGTGAATTATATGAATAGAAACGTGATGTTTCCATGGGATCTCCACTCTCTCCCATAGTAGCTAACCTGATCATGGAATGTTTTGAATCTAAGGCTTTGGCTTCATCTCAATTGCATCCAAAGCTTTGGAAAAGGTTTGTATATGATACCTTCATCTTATGGCCTCATGGTCGTGATGCATTAGATCTATCCTTTCAACATCTTAAAAATCAATCAAGATCCATTAAGTTTACTATGGAGGTTGAAGTTAGTAGTAGCCTTCCCTTCCTTAATGTTCTTAGCTCTAAGCAATATGATGGTTCTTTCTCCCACCAGGTCTTTTGGAAGAAAAATCACACTGAGCAATATCTTTGTGCTATTTCCCATCACTATCCAACCCAATAGTTGGGTGTTCTTAACACTTCAACTACTTAGGCTTTAAGTGTTTTTTATGAGAGCCACCTAGAGAGTGAGAAAACCTATCGCCTTAATGTTTTTGAAATGAATGGCTATATAGATTCCAAGGTATCAACGCTTTTTTAAAGGCGAGCAAAGATCTACAGATAAGGAAAGAGCCTAGAGAATTGGTTTCCAGTGTTCAACTTCCTTTTATTTAAGGGACTACTAACAAGATTTCTCGAATTCTTAGGAAGTACAATGTTTCTTCCACCTTTAGACCATTGAACACCATTCACAACTCCCTTAGACCCGTAAAAGACCCTATGGAATCTATAAACATGAAAAGGTGTTTATTTAGTCCCATGTTCCTACATTGGAGAAACCAGTTGTTCCATAAATCAAAGGATTCAAAATCACACGATTTACGTAAAACATTGTAGGACTCACTCCTTAGCTTTGGCCGAACATGCAGAGAAGACAAAGCATCACATTTGTATCAAGGATTCCTAGGTCATTGCTAGGATTGATCATTTCTATCACTGTAAGTTGATGGAGGCAATCAAAATTGAAAAAAAGCCTAATACACTATATATGGATCATGGATGGAAGATTATCATTTGTTGGATCCCATCCTTTATTCCTATGTGTCGTGCTTTATTTTCCAGCCTCAAATTTTGTCCTTCTTTCCCTTTCCTTTGTTTTCTTAGCCTTAATATTTTTATTGTAGGTTCTTTTTTCTATTTAGTTTATGACAAATTTTTACTTCTTTTAATTCATTAATCATAAATTATATTTATATTTGTTTTTTTATTATATTTTTTTTTTTTTCTTTATTATTAAAATTCATTTTTTCCAATAAAATGGGGTTATTTTAACAACCTCTTTATAGATTTTTTCATTCTTTCATAGATTAGGTATTTTTTCATTTCGTTCTTAGTTAATAATAGCTTATTCTTTGGATTCCTCTAATTCTTGGTTTCATAAATAATTACTTTACAAATTCGTATTCTTTTATTTTTATTTTGTTTCATAAATTAATAATTCATTTGTTATTTTATTTGTGATATATATATATATTAAAATTAATTTTACCTCATTTTGATTTTGTTATTCTTTTATATTTTATTCCATATAGAAAGATATATTTATTAGTTTTAAATTTTGTGTTAAGTTCTTGTTTGGTTGACTTTATTTGGTTTGTTTTCATTTTTTATTTCATTACATTATTTTTATTTTATATATATATATATATATATATATATATATATATATATATATATATTATATATATATATATATATATATTAATATTTTTTTAATGTTTTTTTACATTTCAATAATAAATTTATTTATTTTTTTTCATTTTACATCTTAAGAGATTTCTCTTATTCATTTTATGTTTTTAAAATTTTATTGGAATATAATATTATTTTTTCTTTTCGTTATCTATTAACCATTGTATCTTACTTTATTGATTTGTTCATCTAGATCAGAGTATCCATATTTATCTTGATGATGCATTGACTTTAAAATTTATATGTGATTTATCCGGAAGAGTCTTTTATAAATAATAACTTTATTTTAATTGATTTAAAAATTAATGAATTTTTGTTATTTCAAAATCAAATAATTTTCTAATAATGAGATTTGGTTTTTATTTTCACATGCAATTTGAAAATTAGTGTTAATCTTAAAATTAGTTTTTCACATGCAATCTTAAAATTGATGTAAAAACATTTTCTTGGCTAAAATCTTAGCATAACCCTAGTTCATGTGTCATGTTAATAGTGGTTATTTGATAATATTGGGTACGCATTACTTAATTCAACATATTCAATTTCAAATCTAGTTTACTATGGGCACTAGGGTTCCTACACTAGCATATAGGCATATTAGCATATGTGCATATGCAACATAGTGTTTGTAGAATTAACTTTTCATTATTTAACGATTTTTCATTGTTATATTCACTAGTGGAGTTGATTATGGATTTATTTCCTCAAAATTTCATCTTCATTTCAAATATGGACTATTTAGGAGTTGGCATTATTATGTTAGCTAATGTGCATATGTATAGTATTAGTAGACCTAGCTTATTGCCATCAAGTGACTTTTAAGATTCATTTGCTCATGGAGGTGATTATGATCTCTTGTTTTCAAATCCAAACTACTTTTGGGGTTGGAATTCGTATGCCTAAATGATTGCTTGTGTTGTTGCACATAATGTTTAGGCACCACGACAACAACTCAGATCAGGGGTTGTCACCCTAATCCCCATTCTCTCTGTTTAAGATGTCTTGCAATAGCAGACCAAGAGGGGTAGACTCTACGAAAATGGAATGAAGGAGAACTAGTTGGGAACCAACCAGTTCGAGAGACATAGTTAAGTGACCAAGTATTTGTTTTAGATTTAGCAAGACTTATATGATTTGATTAGATTTAGACGATTGATATCAGTGCCCTACGGAGTCAGCTATCTTGCTATAAAATTCAGGACCAAGTAAATAATGAGTAGTTTTTGTTTGGATGTATGACTATCTTATATGAAATGCAGACCTAAAACTAATGTGAGATGCAAGAATCTTGGTTAATTTTAGTTAAATGCCTATCTAAGTTTTAACCCTTCGATCCTTTCTATATTGAGCTTGGTTTCGTAGTAATGGCAGATAGAAGATAAGGTGAAGCACACTAAGGTGTGATTAACGATACCTCTCCTAAAAATGTAACATACCCGGTGTCTCCAGCGCTGCAGGGAGTTGTAAGTCTAACGATTGCAAGGTCACCATTTCAAGTACTATTAAAACTAGGCTTCTCAAGCAAAGATGGACGAGTACCTATCTTTCTATCGACCAAGCTTATGCTTGGAAGTAAATTTTAATTATGAAAGGCTAACTTAATATAAAAATGCACGAGATTATTAGAAAATGAAGCTAGATTCAAGGATTGAAAGCACTTATGTCATGATTTGTTTCTGATTTAAATGCCAAAATCAAAATTCACTTCACAAAATAATGACTGAAAGATAAACTTCTCAGAAATGCACTTAAAATATCACAGTATAATGCCCAATATGAAATTTAATCACAAGCTTCAGTTCCTTTTAATGCAATTATAACTCAAAGAGAACAAAAATCTCTTCACAATTCTTCAATATCATTCTCAAGATAAATGGAAATTATATATATGCTCAAATATACTCAATTTAGGAAATGAAAGATATGCAATTTACAACAATTCCATAACAATTAATTGAAAAAGTATCAAAATTTTAATATGCAATAAATATTAATTCAAGTCATTAAAACCATGTTTAAAATTAATTAAATGATGAGTAATCTCAATAAATGTCAAGCAAAAAACTATTCAAAACCCAATATTAATGATTATGAAACTTAGCATGCAAAAGCCCTGAACACTTAAATTTAAAAAATTATTTACCATAAAAAACCATGAAATCGAAATGCTAAACACTTAAAGAAATTTCGGAATTAAAAAAATTTCCTTAAATAACCCAAACCCATAAAATTTTCCCTACAATCAAACCATAGAGATATTAAAAAAATTAAATGTCCCTTCATTATAAAAGAATCTAAATTTTTTAAACCCACAAAAATATTTCACTGACCTAAGACCTAAGAACCCTTTCTCACAATAATATAAAAAATTACATAAGATGAACTTTTATTCACGTCACATTTAAAAAAATATTTTGAAACTAAAATGTAAACAATAAATAAACGTAGAAACATAAAAGTTAGATTTTTTTTTTTTTTAAAGACCAATGTAGAACCCCTTTTTTCAATCTTTTCTTTTTTAGAATTGCCAAAGTTTACTTTTTGTTTTATATGGGTCAAAAGCCACACATTAAATTGCAAATCAATTTTTTTTATGTTTTCCTTTTAAACCCAAACCAAATCAAAATAAAAAATGAATAAAAGAAAAATAAAAAATTTATTTTTGTTTTAGTAATTTGTTTTAAAACTAAACTTAAAGAGAAATAAAATAAATGAAAATAATTTGAGAGGGTGAGCTTTGTAGGTTGGAGAAGCGTAAAGGAGAATTTGAAGGAGGGAGGACAGGGAGATGGCAATGAGGGAAGGATGCAGGAGGAGAGAAGAACATGAAGGAAGGGAGGCAAGGAACGCGGGAGAGAAAAAGGAGATAGCAGTGCAGATAAGGATAAGTTGTGAGGAAGAAAGGGATGCGTTGGGCATCGAGGATGAGAGTTAAATACATTGCAGAATAGATGGTAGGGCACATGGAGTAGTAAGCAAGGGTTGAGACACGAGCTGGCAGAGGAGACAATGGGATTGCATGCAGGAAAAAAAAACATGCACAGGTATAAGAAATGAGGGAAAGGCAGTAGTGAAAGGAGGAAAATGCAGAGGGAAAGAAGAGGAATAAAGGAGATAAGCGAAAATAAAAAAGGAGAAGAAGGAAAATGCAGAGTGAGAGAAGCTGCGACTTTTGAAGGTTTTCGAAATGTAAAGGAGCCAGAAAAGAGGGAGCAGAAAATTGAAGCTTCGAGGCAGAGAAGAGGATAAAAAAATCCTAGCCTAAGAACCATAAAAAATTCCCCAGAAATTTAAATTTTAAACCGATATATTTCGACTTTAAAATTTGTTCTCAGAAAAACCCTAGATCTGAATTTGAAACCCTTAGACTGAAAATAATTTTGAATAATTTGTCCCTATAAAATGTTATTGAGTCAATATCTTTTCCTCCAAGGTCTAGATATGACTTCAAATTAAATTTTTCCTTCAGATCCGCACTTGTAAAACAAAAACAAAAAATACCCAAATCCCAAATATACAAAAATGAATAGAAAGCCCAAAATCCAAGTTAGAAAAAACTTCAGATGTATACAAAATATATACAGATCTATGCACAGAGGTTGCAGATCTATCAAATATGAGGAGTATGAAACCAACTGTGCTCCCATATCTGATGATCTAAGGCTCTTCCTAGCTAGATCTATCAATTTTTAACAAAATATTTAAAAAAAAAATTGTTTTTTTAGAGAGGTACTAGCCCAAAAACATCATACATGAAAAATTAATCATTAGACAAATCCTGAAGCTTATATAAGGTAGGCTCTTCAAAAATATGTGTTGAGAGTTGACTGGTCCAACAGAGGACTATCCCCAAACGCTCAATGAAAACCTGAGAGGTATTCTACAAATACTATATCATCCATCAAACCAAGTAGAGAAATAAAATAACAATAAAATTATGAAGAAATAGAGTTACATGCTAATTCAATCAAAAATAAAAATAAAAAGAAAAATGGTACCTTAGATCCAACAAACTGAATAAGATACATGAATTTAGATTGTTCTAAGAGAGTTATTGATTCATAATTTTCACATAATATTAAGCAAAAATTAAAACAATGTTACCATAGATTTATGGAGAGGAACACCACCACAAATTGAAACCCCAAAGACTTTTGCATTAATTCCATAAAATATACAAGAGAGATTGAGATCTTAGTACACGATTAAAAGATCGGATGAAAAATAGACTGACACCGACCTCTAATTTATAGATAAATTCTCCAACGTCTAGTTTGCTTGATCACCATAAAAGTAATCTTACCCGTTGAAAAAGATTTGATTATCTTTTAATCTCGTCCATCGAAATTATTTAATTTTTGAGGAATTTCAAATTTTTCATTTAATTCCTTTTTAATTAACTAAAAAATAATAATTTTGAGTTAATGACCTCAAAATATTAACTTTGACTTAACTAACAAGGTCCAAGGGTCCAAGATTTCTTAAGAATTTCAATATTCCCTTGGCCTATGACCTTTAAAATTTCTTTTTTTTAAGACCCACAAAGTTTGCTTTTGGAAAATTTAAACTTACCTAGGACATAAAATTAATTAAATTTCTGGGTTAGGATTTTTAATTTAATTTGGCCAGAAAATTTAATTAATTGACGTATGAGGGGATTAATTATTTTTCCAACCCTCTAATATTTAACCATGAGGTCTAATTATGAGGGACCATGCACTAAATATATTTTACATCATGATTTTACATTTTAATACATGAAGGGTGAAAACGTTTGTTATAGACCCTCAAAAAATACCCATTTCTGCGACACAAAATATAATCTAGTAGACCAAGTGACTTGGAATAAAATAATCTAGCCAACTAGCTAGGATTATTCCCAAATCACTTTTACATAAACTTGATCTAAAACACTAGGAATCGCATAAGATCTTAGCGACAAAATCCACTCTAGCTTTGGGGTAAGAGTGGAGGGAAAAACGATACTGGTCATTTGGGTCTAGAGACGAAGATGAATCAGTGAGACAAAAAACCTCCTAGAATAGAGATCATCATGAAAACCATAGGTTTACCTAGTATAT
>APFE031355411.1:136396-185514 GCA_000404065.3 Pinus taeda | reverse complement strand
TCCCCTGATACATTCAGCAATACTAAATCTGAGACACACAATCATATTGTGCTCTTTGCCTTCCGATCCAAATTCTTCCATTCTTCATCGAACACTCCCGTTGGTTTAGTACCTGGATCTACCACAATCCATTGATCTTTATCCACCAACAGATCCTCCATCCTAAGTTTCCAAAACTCAAAAATCTGACCGCTGAGACCGAGGTGACCAACCAGAGCAAGAAGATCATGTAGGTCATTGAGGAGGCATGCAGAATGGTCCCAGAGTTGGTCATTCTGGAGCAAGAGCCAGTCGAGGTACGCATCCGTAAGTTGGCCACAGTGGTGTGCAACACTCGGACTAAGATGGTGCGGGTTCAGTTGGAGTTGAACCTGCAAATTACCGAGCTGTAGTTGAGGGCCCAACCCTCCACACCACCAAAAGTAAAGGAACAGTGGGAAACCGCTGTCACAAAGGCAGTTGCGGCGGTGGAAAGTGCAGTAGTAGACTGCACGTAGTTGTTTGCACAATCATTTGAGGTCTGAACAAGTTTGCAGGAGGACCCAAATACACAGAGGCTAGAGACGAAAGTGTGTGAGCTACAACACTGCTACGATAAGGTCAAGGGCACAAGGCAAACCGTCACTCTGACACAAAGGCTAGCCAAGCAGCTGAAGGAATAGTTGGATGCAGTGCTGCACAAGGAAGTAGTGTTAAAGGCACAACTAAAGCCCTGGCTGGAGGAATCTTACGCAGTCAGAGGAAATATTGAAGGAAATCTTGCGACTCTGCAAGCAACGCAACAAAAACTTCAGGCTAACAGCGCAGAAGTAATGACCCAGAAGACAGTGGAAGATGCAAAGCAGGCGGCAGCTCAGTGCACGGCCGAGGTTGCGGTCATACGGATCGAGATGGACGGGCTTCATGCAAAGATCTTCGCACCTACCGAGTGACTCGAGGGCGAGTCACGATGTTTTTGTTGGGGCCTGTTGGGAGCGGGATCCCCCAAGGGCAGTTTTGGGGCTAAAAGTCAATGTTTGAGTTAAATTTTGTAATAAAATGGTAAAGTCTCCACATTTTGTGGTCACGCAACATGAAGGTGTTATGTGTCATAAAGGGTAGTCTTCCCTTATTTTTGTAAAGTAAAGTCGGCTGTAAGAGTTCTACCCATGGTCCGTGGACCATAGGATTGTATAAAATGAGCTAAGCTCTAAGTAGTTTTGGAGACATAGAATGATGAAGAATGTAAAAGAGTTGTAGCTCTGAAGTAAGAAGTCTAAGTCTTGGGTCGTAGCATAGGTAGAGACTCTGTAGTTGAGTGCGCAGAGGCCTAAGGTAGAAGTCCGCAGCTGAGTCTGCGAACCCCTACAGCTATGTGCGCAGGGTGGACAGAGTTTGTAAACACTTGGAAGATATTAATAAAGAAAGATATTCTAAAATTTCTGTGTCTTTGTTCTGTTGATGCATCTTGATATGTTATATATGAATTTCCTTTATTATGTTTATATGATGCGCGAATGAATACAAATACATTGTATAACTAAACACAATCAAGGATATCTATTTACACGGTGTCAACTTTAATTATTCGATAAGATAAGAAAATCACTTAGACTAATTGGGGAATCTGCACGGCACGCTGCCATAGCAACGTGAAAGTACCTCAGCAGCCGGCTAGGGCTACGCGAAGGTCGATCATACCCTTTTGTGGAGGTATTAAAGGATAGAATAAAGGGCTCGTCTTGCAAGCCCTAGAGCAAACAACCTGCGCGAGGCAGGGATAGAGGGAATCAAACGACATCACAACCATCTCAGGGTGCGGAAACTTGGTTCCAGCATCCCCCCATATTGCTTTGGGTGAGACTTCGGACCGCGCTCCGCAGGCTAATGCCGAATGGGCAAATAGTGTAGGGATTTGTTTGGCTAATTAACGTTGAACCTAGGTCAGGCCCCCTCAAGCCAACATACAACTCTACTTCTAGCCTACAAACTCAAATTTACTGACTTAACCAGTAGACAAGGCCATGTCACTCTAGCTAACTGCAATCCAAGTCATCCTGCTGATGTGGAAAATCAAATTTTCTCCATTTGACTAAGGCACTAGTCAAATGAAGAATTTTATTGCTACAATTTCAACACTCCCTCTTAGAAAGAAAAGGTTTCTACACAACCCCAATCCTGTTCCAGTGGAATGTACTGTAACACAATGCCCTCTCATTGTTGTTGTTGCTACTGCAACAACTGCAACTGAGAAGTATCTGAAATACTAAATCAATTGTGTCTCTAAGCTGCAACTTCCTCCTAAGTCTCTGACTGCTACTAGTCTTTGCACTTTCTACTAGGAAAACGGCATTATTGTTGATTCTTCATTGTGCCACCTACATTGTTATCAATACTATTTTTTTCTCCTCAACATTTGATTGCAACTAGTCTGCAATTATCGCTCAAGATCTGACTACATCAATTGACATTGGTGCTTCTGCTACTGAATATTGTGGGTCCCTGTAGCAAGGATAATGATCCATGAGAAGAGTGTACTTTAATTTCTATTGCTTTCTTATGGAACCTACACAAATATTTGTAACTTTGCGACTAAGTCTCCACATTACCCCCACCTCACTCCTAAAGGTATAGCTACATGCATGGCGAACTCTACCTCTAGATTGTAGATATTTTTCACTCTAACTCCAATATGTTTCACTTGTCTAGTAGCAACATGCTTTAGAAAATATTTTCTCTTACTAAACACCACATCATAACCTTTGTCCTCCAATACATCTATAGAAATCAATTTTTTCTTCATCCCAAGCACATACATTACATTTTTCGAGTGAATATGGGAGCATGAATCCCTCTTAAAGGTGATAGTACTAATTCCTTTAGCATTGTTGTACCCTCCTATCCCTTCCTTTTATTCTTCATATAGGAAAATGGTCAAGGTGCAAAGAATAGAAAAGTTTAAAGCCATTTTCAAGGCAACATATGACCTCAAAGACCACATCGAACCCACTCAACTAGAAATTTCTCTGGAAGAGATTTCCAATGGTATAAATAAAAATATTAATGGCCTCCTAGATCAAAATATAGAGGCAATCAAATTTGGGTTGATAAAGGTCAAAATCTCATAAACCCCATAACCTCGAAATCCCATAACTCATTAGAAAACCAATTTCAAATAGCTTCGAGGACCAAGGGACCAGGGATGTGTCAACTATCGAAGTCGAGGTTGTCTACTGATGAAACTCTATAACATAAATCAGAGGCTTGAATCCAAGAACGTTGTGGCCATTTATAATTCAATTCCAAAATGATTTGGGGACTAGGGGACTAAGGAGTTTCAAGAGAAGACAACGGAAAAAACCTCTTTGTTCTTGGGATCTATTAAGTAACGGAATTGTGGGTCCCTCACGGAAAATGGGCGCAATTGGAAAGGATTTTCTTTTATGAAAGTTAAGTGGGCCTTCCCCCTACTTTAACATTTAAATGGTTAAACAGTGGTTAGTTAGGGGCACATATCCCCATCCATCTCGAAGAATCCTCACCAAGGAGAATCTCCAGCGAGGTAACAAGTGTGGTCATTACGTCAATGCTTACCCCTAGAAAGTCAGATTCAATAAAGTGAATCTTGTATATCAATGGCTACGATGGATTTTGGGGGGTCGATCCTTGCATCCAAACTCACCCAGACACCCCACCGAAGAAAGTTAGATGTGACCCCCACCTGTCAGGCCATCACAGAAGCTACGTCAGCATTTGGGGCCACCGCTAAGAGAGCGTGGCAAGTGAGTGTGAATCCATTCAACACACCACCCTCCCCCCTTGATCTCCACTCAATCTAACTCTTCCATGTGTCCCCTCCATGTCACACCTTCATTTTCCCACCTATAAACCCCCGAGAATCGATCGTTTCAATTCAAACTTTTTTATTTCAAACTTTCTGTGTCTTGTCGCTCCACCTGTTCGCAGTTACCTCCACCTGACTATCAACTAGCGTAAGGACCTCCATCATCCACAGAATCTAATTCCCTCTGCTTACCAGGGAAGCTTTGACTAATCGCATCAAGAAGAAACGAAGAAATCCAAGGGGAAAAAGAAGGTACTTCTACAACAACCAGTTGGCCCATTCAGGGAAATGAATGATGAGAAATTACTAGGAGTAGGATTATTTACAGATACCGTTTGTACCAGGGATTCAGGACATTCCTCGTGGGAATATATTTACAAATATTTTGAAGATGAAGGCCTCAAGGTGATATTCAAAACAATTGTAGTCAATGATGAAACCCCAACTTCAAAGGCAACTCCACAAGATGCAACAAGTTCTTTCTTGCATATAATTGGAGCGAGGCCTCATATTTTTTCCTATACATATATGGTTAGATGGGTTTTTGAAATGGAAAATATTACTAAAAGGAAGTTCCACGCTCATAAAGGCACCAGAATTGGTTATTAACAACAAAATCCTTTCAGGAGATGTATCACTTTCCATACCCTCAATGCATCTATAGCAAAAAATTATGTGGAGGAAATCTTTAAAAATCATGGGGATCCAGTTGATTCTATTAAAGAATGGAGGAGTGACCAAAGAAAACAAAAAAAATAAGATGGTAAGTACTCTATAGATTCACTTACTTCTCCTTTTAGTCAAGTTATTGTCATGCTTTGCAGATTACATGCATATCCAAATGTCTCTCAATTCCATGACAGTTAGGTTTCTTTAATTGATTGGGCTTCAGAGGGGTACATTTTTTATTGGACCTCTATACTATCCAACAATTTTGGCCCAACGCATTTTGGATTTTCGTTCTGCCCGTAGTGTTTCAAAGAATAAAATCCCTCCATTTTATATGTCAGCCTACATCATGGACTATCTCTATTATTCTCTTGATTTTCCAACCATGGGATGGAAGTGGACCATATTTGATCCCTCACCAATTCATATTTATCACAATGTACTGTGGGAGACCAATTATTTTGGTCATTTTTATCAAATTTGGCATAAGTTCATGATCCCAGTTTATGAAGTTATATTTGAAACCAAACCTCGTGGGATGTCTCAAGAAGCTATGGAAAACATTAAGAAAAATGGGAGTTGGTTTGGTGAAGAGTCATTTACATATATCAGAGTCTTGGGAAACTATGCACACCCACATGTCTTGCCACTTTATGTTTTAGGCAAGCTTCTATGCAGGGAAGTAGCATACCAAACAGTTGGTCATGGGATTACCAAAGCCTTGAAAGACTCCAACAAGAAGATTTTGCCTCAATTCCCTCTATCTTTTGGAATCTTCTCTTTGGCCAATTATGGACATGTTGAAAAGGAACTAAAACCTATTTAGGTATGAAATCTAACCACCATTCCAACTAGGACTTATGACCCAGATGGAGTAGTGACATAGGTGGCCCTGACATCTGGTATTAGAATATTCCTCCATGAAGAAAATAAGTTTGATGCCTTATTCGCCAAAGCAGCTTCTTATAATTCAGTTTTGGAAAGGGTAGATGAGAAATTATCAATTCAGGAGTGAGAAAATTTCCTTGTTTTGATAAATGCAAGACTAGCCCCCCTGCCATTATATTTGTTGTAGCTTCCTCTACAAAAACAAGTATCTTTAAATGACACTACAATATCTACTCAATAGGCGAGTTCCTCCCAACCATTGGTTCCTCCTCGACAACAACAAATAGCAAAAACTAGTTCTTCAAATCCTAGAGGAGAGATGCATTAAGTAGACCCAAGCATGGAATAGGTCTGGGACCAGTTTGGTCAGGCCTTAAAATATTTCAAGCAAGGTGAACAAGGGAAAGAGATCCTAGAGGGAGAAATTACTTTTCAATAGCATACTCCATTAAGTAATCCCTCTTCTTAGCAATACATCATGCCAGAGAAATCTACAATTGAGAAGACACCATTGGTTACCCATCCTAAAGTAGAGATTATTCCAGTCAATCCTACTTCAGAGATATTTTTCAACATTGAAGAGATCCCTCCAATGGACATTTTTTACATCGTTATGCACAAACCAGTCGTAAAAAGAGGTTCAAGGAAAAAAAGGATGATAGATGATTCCCATGTCTTATTCCCAAGGAAAACGTCACAAGTAGCACCTCTTAAAGTTATTTGGAAAGGTACTTCAAACTGCCCCTACTAATGAACTTTGAAAGTTAACACAATTCACAAGTGCATATGTCTCTGCCACCATGGACAAAGCGATTGAAGTACAAGAATTAATAAGGGAGAAGAATGAGAATATTTCCACTATGGAACAAGAATTCATCGGTAAGGAAGAACAATTGAGAGCACAATGGCAAGATCAATTAGATCAAAAGGAGATTGCACTTGCAAAACTACAAAAGAATTTCAATTCTCTTCAGATTCAACATGCAGAGGAGGTAAAGGCAAAAGATAAATAACTCCAAGAATCTCAATAGAAAATAGAACAATTACAAGTTGGGACCCTTCAGTTGAATAATTTCAAACAGGAGGCCCGTGATTTAAATGTACAGCTACAGAGGCAACAACAACTATTTTCTCAGAAATTGAGTTTGATTCAGGGACAACGTAGATTAGGAAATACTCTCACTGATGAGTAAGTATAAATGATCTGATATTATGATGAAGCCAAGAAGGATCTCAATGAAATGTTAAAATGGCAACATAGTGTTAAGGGGAGGAAATATGACTTTCCCAAAATCGATGAAATGCATAAATCAGTCATTCTTAAAGGATGGAAAGTCAGGATTCATTTAGTTAAAAACCGCATCAGTGATGCTCATGAAATTTCAAATTCCCTATTTGAATCCATTAATGAATCCTTACTTGAATCAAATCTCATCTCCAGTTGTCTAGAGGATTCCCTGCGAAATTTTGAAATCTTTCTCAATAATTGGCTTGAATAGGGGGACGAATTTGCTAAAAAGATTAACCAATTGAGTAAATTTGATCTCGAATCCAATTGGAAATTTTTATTCAAACCTCACACCAATTGGTTAGTTTCAAATTCACTTACCAACATCTCCATTCAGATGTTTCCACCATTGCAAGAGGCTATCTTCACCGACCATATGCAAATCAAGTCTCGTTCCCCTTCAGAGCTAGTGATGCTTCTAGACATTCAAAAATTATGGAACATATGTGATCATTTGATTAACCTACCATGAGTTCTGATAGCAGAGCATGGGTCCACTTAGAGACATCATGCGAGCCAGCACTGAAGATATTTTTTGAATTGGGAATCATGACATACCATTGTCATTTTGCAATTTTGTAAATATTTGATTTTCAAGAAGAAATCAAAATATGTTATGTAGTCATCAAGACAGTTAGGCCATTGGCACACTCGCACAACAGAGTATCCTAGATGGTTGTAGCACTTCAAGATATTTTGTAATTGTTTTTGTTTTGACTCTCCCTATAAAAGGGGAGAACTCATTAGTAAAGGTTCGATTTTCCATTCCAGAGGTGGTAATTTGTTGCAAGTTTTCCAATTTCTGATGCTTTATGAGATGTATGTTGTTCTTGAAGATTAATGAAGATGTTTTTGGTGATTCCAAACATTGATATGTGGAGTATGTGATTTTATCTTTGTTATCATTTTCATATATGTTTGTTTCCTCTCATAAATTATGTAATTGTAGTTGTTGGAACTCATTGTTGTATGTCAGATTTATTTGTCATGTTATGAAAAATGGTATGATTCTGTAATATGCAATATTTAAGGCCTTAAAATGTGCTCCAAGGTTTTTGAACGCATTCCCTTTGTCTATTCATAATTCTACTAGAATTTAGTGCACATGATTCTATCACTAGCTCTCTCCACCAGATTTATTTCTTTCATTTCTTCTTTCACTTATACTGCAATAGTTAAATAAACTTCACTCTCTGTGTGTAGGCCAGCATAACTGAACATTAACTCTTTGGAATGAAATGAAGTCAATGTATAAAATTTGGTTTTGATCCAGGTGGCTCTGGACACAGGCAGAAGTCCTATAGGACTCAGAAAGGGGAAAAATTCAAAGTGGTCATATTTCTCCCAAACCAGCGACAGATCGAAGTGCTCGTCACCTTGATTCCAACGGTGTGAATGGCACTCAAATCCAAGCTCATATGAGGGAGAACGATCCAGTCAAAGTTTTGGTCAAAGTTGGGCAGTGGGCCAGGTTTAAGCATCCTACAAATTTACCATCAACCGATGTGGGAACCTAGCTCTCGAAAGCAGGCGAATTTTTTGGATAATTAATTTGTTTATTATCCCTTATATTAGACAAAATTGAAAAATTGTCTCTATTTAATAAAAATCAAAAAAAATATAAATGAGGTGGTGGGCCACCACCCCCGCCACACCCGAACCAAGTATTAAAAACAAATATTATTTAAAAATGGCCAACAGGTCATGATCCCCGCTGGACCCAACCACCAACACAAAACCATATTATAAATTATGTATGGGATGGGCAAGCCACCCCAACCACCCAACCATATTATAACAAAAATACAACAAACGTGCCATATATAAATATGGGTTAGTTGGAATCAAACCCCCCCATCCATGTGGCCAACCCGCTCCACAAGCAGCCCAACCCAAAACATCAATGTGAACCTTTTTAAAACAAAATATAACGACTCCAACTTACCGTGTCTAGAAAAAAAAACGCGCAATGTAAATTTGGTAGGGGGCAGGATTTGATCCCTTGACTTCCCTGCCTCAAACAGACCACCCAAACCAACTGGCCAAAAGGCCATTGTTGAAAACTCTGCCACTCGTGTAATATAAAAACCTTCTTTTCAGATGACCTGGAGGAGGAGCGGATTTGAGAGCGGAGAAGCCAGCACGGAATTCGACATATTAATATTTTATTGCAGAACCATGAGCGATGGAACCAAGAGCATAATTCTGACATGCTTTTTGGGACAATTATTTAATTAATTGGAGGTGGAACCATAAGCATGGAGCAGAGGCAGACGAAACCATGATTGAGCCCAATTTTTAGGAGGATGAAATTTTACCAGTGTCCAAATTGGACAAACTTTATGTCGATCCTACACCTCTCAGCGACACGAACCTGATGGCACGGACAGAATTTTGATCTGAGCAACAGATCTTCAGATGACCCAGAGGAGGGAAACTTTGAGGAATCTAAGGGGAATCTAAAAGATTCTTGTAGCCCTAGATTTCTATTTTGTCAGAATTCAGAAATTTGACACACAATTATATACTGTTCGAAGCCACGAATATGACGGTGTAATTATATTTTCCATTTGATCATTCCATGTTTTGGCCACTTTTCAAAGTGGAGTGTAGGTGTCAGTATTCAATGTGCAAGCATTTCCATGAGATTCAACGCAACGATATTGATGGTGTAGCCAGATCCAGTAGTTTATCATCCTCTTCTTCAGATAAACTCCTTGATGTGAGGTATATGCAGTGTGATCATGTACTTCTTTGTCTCTTTGCTTGAGATGCATTGTGTTGTATAGGTCCCTATTTGATGTTTGATGTGGGATCTTGTTTTATTCTTGATGTGAGATGTACTTATTGTCACGTTTTGATTGAGATCCATTTGTCATCATGTTAACGGGATACTCATGTTGTCGCCATGTATATTTGAATTGAGATCCCTTTCATGCCATGTTGCGGGATTCTCATTATTAACATACATGAAATTATGTCACGCTGATAGGAGTCCCTTTTTGAATGATATTTCCTGTAGCGGAACATCTCTTGGAGCCACTCCTGGGTGAGGGCATATTCCTTGTATAATAGAGAAAACACATGCATGTACATCATCACTCGTTCCAACACTTAATGCAGCGGCCTACACCATCTTGATGCTGGGGCCCGAAGACGTAGTCCCTCCTGGACGAACCCCGTTATCAAAGTCTTGTGTTTTATGTTGTTGATCCTTGTCATGTTCCTTCTTCTTTACAACATGCATATATGTTCCTTTCTGCTCTTTTAAATTCAATTCTAATCACATCACGAAAGCAAAAGATCTTGGTTAAATCCGAGAGTTGAGTCAACTCGGATCAGGTTTTCCTCTGAGAAAGGTAATTGAACCATATTTAAATCAATTTTTATTTAACTCTTGAGTAGCACTGACTTATCTTCAAGAGAAAATAAGATTTCCTAGGTGTTGACCCTTCTCCTCAACATGTGGGTTGTCTCTAGGAAACACAACAAGTACTATACCTCCCATCATCTCTAAATTCTATGTGAAATTTAAGATCCTTCTCCTCTAGGCTACTGAAGAATTCCTCATTTCCTATCATATGATATGAGGCACTATAATCCAGGTACCACTCAATCCCTCTTACTATGCTTTCCATGCAATAAAGGAGGGTGAAATATAACTCGAATTGAAATGCCTGAGTGTTATGCAACCAAATCACAAAATAGAAGAAAAGATAGATTAATGACTTTAGAATTAGCCTCTTCGAGGGGGGAAACCTCCTTTACATCACATAAATGGTAATTATTAGATTATACAAATGACAAGACCACATTTCTATATATAGGAGTCTAAGGGGTCACAATATAATCAAAGCCTACATAACAATACTAATGTAAGGGCACAATAGTAACAATAGTGGGCTTCTATGGGCACAATAATAACAATAGTGGGATTCTATGGGCACAATAATAACAATTTGGGGGCTACACTAACAATAACAAAAAGGGGGCTACATTAGTATTATAGGGACCTAACATGCCCCTCTCCTTTAGAAAAAAGGTGTTGTCTTTTAACGCTTGAGTAGTTTTGGATGCTTTTGTATAAAATTATCATCCTCCATGTGGAATATTCAATGGGTAAGTTCTTCCACTTAATGAGATACTTTGAAATTTATTGATTATGTAGTTGTCAGGTTCTCATTTTTGTGACTGCTTCAGGCTCCAATATGATTTTCCCTTCTTTGTCAAGTTATGGCAATATTGTTTGAACTGGGAGCTTCTCACCGATAACCTTATTTAAGCATGAAACATGGAAAACTGGTTGTACTCAGGAAGATGCAGGCAGTTGTAATTTGTATGCCATAGTACCAATCTTTTGCAACACCTTGTAAGGACCATAGTACTTAGGTGATCATTTACCTTCTTAGCTTGCTTGAGGTACATTTGTTTGTACGGTTGTAGTCGTAGAAATACCCAGTCACCTACATCAAAACTTCTTTCACTATGATGTTGATTTGATTGTTGTTTCATTTGATTTTGCGCCAGAGTGAGGTTATCCTTTAAGATTTGGATAACTTGTTGTTGATGCTCAATGTGATCTTTCATTTCTTGAACCTTAAAATTTTCTCTTAAAGATGATGTGATGGATGGTGGATGATATCCATAAAGTGTCATAAATGGGTTCATTTTTGCTACAGTATGGAATGAAGTGTTATACCACCATTCAACTAGAGGTAACCACTTGACCCATTGTGTTTTTTATCATATACAAAGCGAGGAAGATATCCTTCCAAAATTTTGTTCACTATCTTGGTTTTCCCGTCAGGTTAAGGATGATAAGATGATCAATGAGCTAATTGAGTACCAAGATAAGAAATTAATTCCGTGCAAAAATTTTCAGTGAAAATGGTATCTTTGTCACTTACAATAATCATTGGGTTTCCATATAGCTTTTGAATTGTTTCCATAAATGCAGTAGAAATTGTACCGGATTTAAAAGGATGAGATAATACAAAAAAATGTGCATACTTGGTAAGTCTATCAACTGCCACCATGATGATACTATTTCCTTTATACTTGGTTAAACATGTGATAAAATCCATTGAGACCTCTTCCCAACACTCACTTGGAATGGCTAAAGGTTGTAACAAACCCGAAGTCTTAATTGTCTAAACTTTATTTTGTTCGAAAACCAAACATTCTGTCACAAACTTCTGAATATCAGATTTAAGGCCATCCCAAAAAGAATCCTTCTTGACCCTATGGTAAGTTTTAAAAAATCCTGAGTGCCCTCCTAAGGGGGAGGTGTGAAATTCCAAAAGAATATTTTTTTTAAGTTGAGAATTCCTACATAGATATAAACGATCTTTGTACAATAATGAATCATTTTTCCAGATAAATCTATCAGATGTACTGCGATCTTGTTGCAACATTTGAATGAGTTTCCACAACTCTTCGTCATTCTTCCATTCATTCCTTGCTTCATTTATCCCATCAGGTTGGATAATAGAAATAGCAGAGAACAATGCTTCCAGATCCTCATCTCCTCTTCAGAGTGCATTTGCAACAACATGTTGCTTCCTTTTGTGTATATGATTTCAAAGTCATAACCCATCATCTTTGTGACCCAATTTTGTTTCTCTTCTGAAGATAAAGGCTTTGTTCCAAAAAGTATTTAAGACTATCATGATCTATTTTTACCTTGAATTGTATTCTCATTAGGTAAGGTCATCATTGCTTTAGTGCATGTAGTATTGCCAACATTTCCTTCTCATAAATAGGTTTGTGTAAATACTTTCCCTTGATTGGAAGAATTTCAAAAGCAATGGGTATTCATTCTTACATTAAAATAGCACCAATTCCAATTCCTAAGGCATCACATCCATAATAAAAAAAAATTGTGAAATCTAGTGTAGCTAAGACCAATGCTTGGAACATTGCCTCTTTAAGATGTTTAAAGGCCTTAATTGTTTCTAGAGTCCAACAAAATGCATCGTTCTTTAGTAATGTTGTTATAGATGCTTATATTCACCTATAATTCTTAAAAAACTTGCATAATACCCTATCAACCCAAGAAATCCTCAAATATACTTTAAGGTTGTGGTGATTTTTCATTCCTTAATGGCTTTAATTTTGTTAGGGTCTACCTTAACACCCTCCTGAGATACAATATGACCCAAATAATCTACCTCATGTACTCCAATGAAACATTTGGATGTTTTTTCATATAATTGTTTCTCCTCCAATAGTTTGCGCACCTTGTCAGCTTGTTGAACATGATCCTTCCAAGACTTGTTGTAGATTCGTATATCATCAGAAAACACTAACACAAATTTTCTAAGGGTTTGAAAATGGAATTCATCAAATGTTGAAATGTGGAAGGTGCATTAGTAAGGCCAAAAGGCATGACCAAAAATTCATTATGACCTTCAGGAGTTTTGAATGTTGTTTTCATAATGTCTTCAGTCTTCATTCTAATTTGACGATATCCTGAATGAAGATCTAGCTTGGTGAAGTAAATTTCTCCATGTAATTCATCCAAAAACTCATCAATAACAAGAATGAGAAACTAATCTTTAATAGTGAATTTGTTGAGTTCCCTATAATCCAGGCACATTTTCCATGATCCATCCTTCTTGTGCACCAATATTATTGGAGCAGAGAAAAAAATTTGGCTAGGTTGAATTATACTGGCGTCTAACATTTTTGCAACCATGCGTTCAATTTCACTCTTTTGGGCATATGTATATCTGTAAGGCCTAATGTTTGGAGGAACGCTTCCTAGAATAAAGTGAATAGCATGGTCATGATCATGAATAGGTGGGAGGCTTTGGGAATCTCAAATACCTTTGAATGATTGTCCAAGTTTCTTTGGAGATCTAGAGAAATGGATGATTTCGATGTTTGAACATCTAGTGAGCATAATTATGCAATTATGCCTTGTTGTTCTTTATTCGAAAGCTTTGTCATGCTATTAGAGATAACTATATTCCTTGCTTTCCTTATTATGCCCCTTAATTCAATTTCCTTTACTTTCCAGGAAAATTTCAAGAAACGTTTTTGAAAAATAAAAGTTATCTTCCCCAAAGATTGTAACCATTGGACTCCTGATACAACATCAGCACCACCCATTGGAATAGAAAGAATTGGACTATTCAATACATATTCCCCCATAGTTAGATTGATATTATGACACTTCCATGAGAAATTTATAGTTCCTCAATTTTCCACCATGACATGACACTTTGTTGCTGGATATATAAAGAAATTCAATTCTTTAACTATCTTATAATGAATAAAGTTATGGATACTACCATAATCAATTAGCACTACTACCTTTTTCTTCTTGATATATCCTTCTATCTTGAGAGTTTGAAGAGTGGTAATTCCTTCCAATGCATTACAATATATGGTCGTATTCATTTCTTCTTTCTCTAGGGTTGGTTCCTGGTGTAGATCCTCTTCTTTTGATGTTTCTTATTCCTTCTCTTCCTCCTCTTCGCAATCTATGTAAAATAATTTCTTCTCAGCACACTTATGACCCTTAGTGTATTTTTTATCACAACTGTAACAAAGCCCTTTTGCCTTTTTTTCCTCTAGTTTTTGTGGTGTCAACCTTGCAGGTTGTGGAAGGCTAGGAGCAGCAACACCTCCATCTTTATATTTGTGAGTGGTAGACTTCCTTGTTGCCATAATTTTGCTTTCAACTTTTCTTTCCACCTTGAATGCTTTTTCAAATGAATTATGTTCCCAAAAGAAAACCTCATGTTGGATTCGTTGGATTCTATCATTTAAAGTCCCTATGAAGACATCAATCCTCTACTCCTCTGGAATATCATTTACCTTAATATTCAATCTTTGGAAGTCATCAATGTGCTTCGCCATTGAAACCTTTTTGCTTGAGATTAATCAATTGGCCAAAGAAGGTATTTCTCTGTGTATCCTCACACTGTGCTACCAATTCTTCCGCAAAAATTTTCCAAGAGACAATTGACTTACGAGAACAAATTCATCGATACCACACAAATTTATTTTGTTCTAAATACAAAAATGCAATGTGTACCTTTTGTGTGTGTGGAACATCATATAGATCAAAGAATTGCTCCATTTGTAGTATCCATGTTATTGGATCCTTGCCATCAAACTTCCACATGTCGATATTTTCAATGTGACGGGCCTTAAACCCAATATTGGAGTCTCTAAAATCATAATTCATATTCCTTTTGTCATCATCATGATTTTCATGGATTATCTTGTCACCACTAGGAAGCCTTTCTTGCAGCAACTTTGTCAACCCTTCAATTTGACATTCATTGTGTCCATGCCTACCTTAAAAACTCCAATATCTACTATTAAATCATCCATCTTAGCTTCTAGTTCAATTTTTGTTACTCTTTCTTCATGTGTCATCGTAGAAATTTTAGGTTGCTTACTAAGTATGTCCATTTTTTTGTTTCAAGAAGTTTTGGAATCAAACAACAATATCTATGCTTCAATATTCCCTTTGAATCACTTCAAACTAATTTTTCAAACAACATTTATGCAAAAAATTTAAAAAATACATTCCTCTTTCTTTCTTTTTAGGAGCTTGATATTGTAACTATTTTATCTATGTGATTTTGGATCTCCAATGTCTAAACGTACGTTCTATGGTATCCCTCTCAGTCTTCTTTCCAATTCCACATGTCATACCGAGCTTGGATTCTTCAAGAAAACGTTATGCCCAATCTCCCACGATGTCCTAATTATATATTGGCATAGTAGAGCTAACTTGTAGGGAATTCCACATGTCACTATTTCGACCTTCAGCCCTGAAAATGATACACAAAAAACATTAGTCTATTCACTTTCAGATACCTTTTATGAAATTCAAATCTGATGCCTGAAGAGAAATTTATGACGATTTTCCCTAGGTCACTTGTTTGAGATTGAATTTTGGAGCCTACAAAAACCCTAACTTATTTGGACCATATCTCAGAAAATATAGCAAACCAAGATCTGAATTTTTTACACGAAGTTCACCATGATTTCAACTCCATGTGGTCAAATTTTCAGCTTTTGAAACTTTGTATAAAAAAAGTAATAGTGAAAGTTCCCAGATGCCCTATTTGAAGTAGGGAAACACTAGAATCCAAAGCTCTGATACTAAATGTTATGCAACTAGATCACAAAAAAAGAAGAAAAGATAGATTAATAACTTTAGAATTAGCCTCTTAAAGGGGGGAACCGCTTTTACATCACATAAATGAACAATTATTAGATGATAAAAATGAAAATACCTCCTTTCTATATATAGGAGTCTAAGGGGTCACAATATAATCAGAGCCTACATAACAATACTAATGTAAGGGCACAATAATAACAATAGTGGGCTTCTATGTGCATAACAATAAAAATATGGGGAGTACACTAAAAATAAAAATAGGGGGGCTATATTAACTATAACAATAAGGTTTATACACTAATATTATAGGGACCTAACACAGAGCATCTCCTTTTGCTCCTGTTGCAAGCTCTTTGTTAGATTTATTGTGTGGACTCTTGGTTGCATAGTTTTCATATCCATGGCAGTGAAAACAATTTATTTTGCTAAGGTCCTTATTCTTTCCATTTTCATAGCTAGACTCTGCCTCACCTTGGTCCTTCTTTCCCTTGGCATTCTTTCCTTTATTGAGTACAGCACATTCTTCTTCCTCATCTGCAATGGATGTGACACCATCTCTAGTGTTTCTTCCAGTCTCCTCCTGCACCAAATTAGACCAAAGTCTCTCCCAATATAGTAGTTTGTCTCTTCCATTAACTGAATCCTAATAGTTGTACCATGATTTCGGAATTCCAAGGTGTGCTAAGCTCACAAGTTCATATGATGGCACACTTTTTCATACTCCTACAAGTTCATCTTGAACCTGATTGAATCTGGAGAGGTATTGTGGAATGGTTACATTTTTCTACATACAAATTCTCCTGAGTTTATCTCGCGATGCCAATTTCCTGGCATCATTGTTGCTCTAGAAGAGATTTGCGAGAGTTTTCCACATTGCAAAAGGGGTCTCCTTTCCATGCAAGTTTGAAACCACATGATCTCTGACTCCCTCTAGAATAATCCTCCTGGCTCTTGATATGTCTTTCTTCCACTAAGAAAGTGTTTTGTGCATTTGATGTTGTTGGTTTTAGAATATAAGTTTGGGTGTATTCCAGCACTCCATTATCATCGATTACAACTTCCATCTTGTCCTTCCAAGCTATGAAATTTGAGGTTCCCTGCAGGGCATACTCCAATCTCATCTGTTGAAAGACATTTTTTCGCATAAAAAAAAAATGCTTCACTGAATTTGCAAATCGAAATTCATAAAGGAGAATATCTATTGACTAGTTTCTATTGTGTTTTCAAGCTGAAATACCATGTATAAATTGCAATAAATGTTTTACTGCTAATGAATTCAAACTAAAAACGAGAGATACAAATTTCTTCTATAATCTGCGGAATAGAAAATCACAAGATAGAAACAAATGCAATGACATGCAACCATCAAAAGATAAGGAACAATATGATTTATAGGGGAACCCAACTAGGAAAAACCCCTTTGCTTATTTTCATTAATCAGATGAGAATGAGAAACTATTACAATGTCAAATTAAAGCTCTAAAGCACACCCTTCACTATAAAATTGTTCTCGTGCTGAATGATTATCTCTGGCCAACACTTACTCTATTCAAGCCCCTAGCTACCCCCTATTTCCTTGTACAATCCTAGAGAAATTGGGCTCCTAAAGAATAGGGGAATTCCCTATTTCCTTGTGCAAATCCAAGGGGAATTGATCACATGCTCAGTGCAAAATCATTGTACACTCAACAGTATACAATTGTAAATACAAATGTGCCTTTTCCATCCACTCAACTAGGTAATTTGAATTCCATGCATGACTGGGTCTATTGTTAGTTGATTGACTAGTTAACTGAGAGATCAGTAAGTTAACAACAATCATAATTACTCAATTTAGCTTCAACTGACTCAACTAATGACTAGAGTTGAGTTCACTGAGTTCAACTAACAATAACTCAACTATATTTCTATATCTTAGAAATCAAATCATGCACAACTCTATTTCTATCCTACAAACTCAAAGCTACTAACTTAACAAGTAGGCAAGGCCATGTCACTCTAGCTAACTGCAACCAAAGTCATCATGTTGATGTGGAAAATAAAATTTTCTCCATTTGACTAAGAAACTAGTCTAATGAAGCCTTTTCTTGCTACAATTTCAACACATAAGTTTTAGTGACTAAGGAATTTATCTTGATAATTAGCAGTGGCTTAGACTACATTGATGTGACACAGTAACATATAGACTTCAATAGTGACATTGATTGTACCTATAGTGACCTCAGTTAAGAAGATTTTGACTCTTATATGAAGTTGATATTTGACATTGATACATGGTAGAGATCTAAGTGATATTGTAGGACATTGATATGATGTTTTGACTTTGACTTGATATGACTAAGCAATGAAACAGGGACAACAGTGCATGACAAGAATATAGAAGGTAATTCATAACCATATATGAGCAGTAATAAGACATATGCTTGTAGCCCTACTCAGGCATAATTTGAGAGCATTGCAAGAAGGTCATAGGGATGATCTAAGGCACCTTGGATTGTTCCATTAGCATTGGACATCAATGCCCAGTGTTTGCAGCAACATTACCATCTTGGCATAATGTCGTTGATGATTTCTCCATGAACCTTCGAATGCATATTCATTTGAGTGCAGTGTAGTACATTGGCATTAACCATTGTAGGCTTCATTGATCGTTTGTTGCAATGAGTTTATTGTTTTGTTACCACTTGGGTTTACATCTGATGTTGGAGTAGACTCTCAATTGGATGAGCAGGCTGTGCAGTTGTTTGTTTTAGCATTGTGTCTGAGAAGAGATAGGTTTTGTGAACAGTGGTTGGATAGTGCAGTGGTTAGATTGAGCAGTTGTGTGCAGTGCGGTTGTCAGGACTTGATAGGTTACACATATCAAGCAGTGTAGTATTATCTTCATTACAGCTTTCTTATATTGATTCAGAGCATAGGGTGGTCTAGTCTGAAAATTGTGAAACATGATTCGTCGTCTCGTCAGGGTGGTAGGGTGGTGCAAGGTAGGTGATTGGAGTCACCTTCAGGTTGTGTCCTGAGAACATTTCAAGGTGGAAGGGTGGTGCTAGTGTAGGATGTAGCCTGCGGCAGAGCATTGGAGAGTCCTTCAAGTTGGTGCCTATAAACTATGGGATTGGTGCCTCCTTTGGTTGGAGTTGAAAATTTGATGTAACTATTCTTTTTGAAGAAGGAAAATATTAAGAAGTGTTGTGGTTTTTGATCCGGAAGGGGTTTTCCACATAAAAATATTTGTTTCTATTGTCTTTATCTTATGCATTGTTGTTTGGTGTTGTTTACTGCTTCTAATCTCTGATACTGAATAATAATAATAGTATTGTTGAAGATTAACTAATGCTCTAAAAAGGATTAATAAAGTGTTAATTGCTAAGAAATATTGATTCGCCCCCCTCTCAGTATTTCCAACAATTGGTATCAGAGTTGGTTCCTTTAGTAGCAGCTTAACATCTAGAAGGAAGATCTCATAATACAGGGATGGGAAAATAAAAGAAGAAAGCTGCCAAGCATTCAAAGGAATTTCTAGGTAATGAAATAATCCTATATTTTATTATCGTTGATCAAAGGAAGGAAGATCCTGAAGAAGAAGATGAAGATATGGATGAAATTAGATTTCAAAACGAGATGATCGGAGTTGTAAAATATTTTAAGTTCGAAAAAGAAAACGTTCAATTTTTGAAAGATGAACTAAAGATAGCAAAAGGACATGTCGGAGTCCTTAATAAGAAGAATGAAGAATATGAGAAGATCATTACCCAAAAAGTTTGAATTGTCACTTACAAGATAATTTGAAGAAAGTGAAGAATGGAAGAACATAGAGAAGGAAAATCACACACTTAAAGAAGATGTTGCTATATTGAAACTACAGGTGCAAGAAGTAGAAAAGAAAGAGAAAGACTCAATAATCCAACAAAAGGAATCTAGTAAAAGGTATGTATCTGAAGTTGATCAAACGAAAAAGGAACTGGATACAACTGTTACATAAATAGACAAGCTCAGGAATGAAAATGGAAGGAATAGATACAAGTTCTCAATAGAAAAGCAAAAAAGGTCACTCTTCTAAAGCTACAAATAGAAGAATCAGAAAGAAGAACACGAATCTTGAAAAGTCAGTTTCAAGAAGACCTTGCTCAAAAGCAAGAACTTTATGCAACTCTTAATGAAGTCAACAAGTTCAAGGATTCAAAAAAAGAACACTTGCAGGTTATATATAGGAAAGATCGAGAATTGGCTCAATTGAAGATGAAGGTAGAAGAAGCGAGTAAAGTCCCATGTGACGAAGCCACAAGCTCCAAGACTTTGCAAAAATAGAATAAGCAAAAGCTTGATCGAAGTGAACAACCAAACAAGATTAGATGTTGCAGCTCCAAATAATGACGATGAAGTGATCAAGGACAAAGGACAACAAAAGACATTCATGTACTAACTTTGGACATATGGCTAGGGATTGTAAAGTGTTTGACAGATATAATTATGAAATATATTATCAAAACACTAAAAGAAAGTTTACTAAATCACGAGACAGGTCTCATGATGACTTTGTGAGCATAAAGTACATGACAGCTAGGCCAAACATTGAATGTTTTAAATGCAATAACTATGGCCATATAGCTCGCCATTGTAGATAAAAGATGGAATATTCCATGAATGCTAACCTCAACATTGAATGCTAAAATTCCATAATTATGGACACATAGCTCGAGATTACAGGTACAAGATGGAATCCTTCATGATGGGCAGCCATAACATCAAGAACAAAAATGTATGGAGAAGAAAATAGGTACAAGAAGATCAAACAGATAAGAAAGTCTTGGAAATCATGCTTTCAGGATTTGTAAAGGAAAAAGGTCATGATGAATCAACAGATACATCAAACAATGACACGAGTCAAGAAGGTAAAATTGAAGAGTTGGGTGATACATTATTCTGAAGAATCCAGCTTGTTGAGTCCCTAAATTTTGGAGAGGGGGATTTTATGCAACAGTATTTGCACGTTTTGATAGGTCTACATTTGATAGATAGGAAGCATGGGAAAAATAGTAGCTTCAAGTCAAATATGTCAAGTCCATAGCAAGTTCAGGGGTGATGAAATAGGTAACTAGGTTCGGTTTTCATAAATATGAAATGTAAGCTTGATTCGTGTATATTGTAAAAAGAAAGAAAATTATTATTATTATTTTTGTAGCATGGGCTTCATGCTCAAGGTCATTTTATTTATAGTTCAAGAACCCATTAAGTGCTTCTAACGTTTGTCATAGAGTAAAGAATTCAATTGAGTCATTGTCATATATGAAATATCCCATTGGGCACTTTGTATCATGTAAAGAAAATTTATGCAAGCCATTTTGAGACATAAAAAGAACCTCCAATATCAAATCAGCCTAAGTTGTGACAAGTCGGCCACATTAGGGTTACTTGACCTAATTAAGAAGCCTATATATAGGAACTTGACATCATTTGAAGAAGGCATCAATCAAGTTTGATTAAGATAAGAAGAAGACCTAAAATACAAGTGAAGAAGAGGAAAACAAGAGGAAAGAAAAATCAAATTATTGGATTGTTTTAGGGTTGAATCTACCACACTTGTGAAGAAATTAGGGCAACATTTATTGCAGCAAGATCGAATTGCAAATTTGTCAAAGAGAAGCTTAAATCTTGAATAAAAAGGAAAAAAGTAAGGAATTTTAGTTACCAAAGAGAAGGAAATCCCTTAAGCCAAGGAAAGAGAAGATTGAATTTGTCACTCGTGCGAAGTTGTGAAAATTGCAGGTTAGGGAGGTGGAAATTGCAGTGAAAATTGCAGGTCCAAAATTTTGATCGAAGGAGAAGTTGTAACTGCTATGAGGCAAGTTTGACTTGGGTTGAGAAGCAAGTTCATCAATAAGATGTTTAACTTGGTCTTGTAGGGGTCTTTGTCAAGGATCTTAGGTATTGTAATTCATCATTTGAGTATTCTATAAGAAGAGAATAATTCTTGTGGGTTTTCCTCTCAAGAGGAGAGGTTTTGGCCCAAGCTAGTAGTATATATTGTGTGTCCTCTTGTCTCATTGATCTTCATAGTTTGGTAGTTGTTTGATGATAAGAACACAATAATAATCAAGTGAAAGAAGAATCTAATTACAAGAACTTAAAATTAAGTAAAAGAACATCACAAGTAGTTATCAAAGTAAGAGAAATAACCTAATTTGGTTGCCCTAGATTTCTCAATATGGTGTCAGAGATAAGGTGACAACAACAAGTAAAGGAATATTGAAGATCATCCAATTGAAAAAGGATATATTAGGACCAAACATAAGAAGAGCATCAAGGAAATCAATTCAAATCATCAAGGAGAGTTAAGCACATCAAGTAGGACAAATCTACGCATCATCGTGAAGAAAGGAACTCTTGGAAGAAGAAGAATACCTCAAATACCCCTACCTCCACCCAAAGGACTTTGCACTTGAAGCATTCTTTGGAATCTTACACATTCTATGATCATCAACTAAAGGAAGAAAGAAAGAGCACTTTATCATCACCAAATAAATCAAAGTGATCTCCCTCACATTGAAGAAAGGATCACATCTCAAACATCCTTGAAGAAGATCATCAAGAAATCATCATCAAGGAGGCATCTTCAACATCATTAGGAAGGCGGACTGGGTTTTGAATTTGAAGGTTTTTGGGACCATGCTCAAAGGTTGAACCCGTGATTGGGGAACCCTAACTAGGCCCCTCGGCAACTGCGGCGGCTGCCACAGGCGTGCCTTGCCCTGACCAACAGCGCCCCTCACCTCCCTCTTCCATGGTGGAACTGGACTCAAGCCATCGTGCTCTCTCCTTCAAGGATACTATAACAAGCCGACCTCCGACCAAGATTATTTCTTCACTAAGTTGGCCTCCAACACAACCTTCCGCTCTTCTGGAGAGAAACCCGAAATCAGAGAAATGAGGCAAGAGAGAGGGAAAAAATTTGAGATTCACTTAGCAAAGGGTACCATCTCATCCATCCCTTCATCAACAGAGGAAAACACAGTAAAGGGTCAAGTGCAGCAAGAAGAAAAGAAAAAAACAAGAAGTAACTGCAACCCTGTAGCCAAGAAAATTCTGGAGCTAGAAATCCAAGACTTAGGAGTAGCAGTTTATAGAGAATACATGCAAGAACATGCAGTCATCTGCAAGTTCATGGGAATTTGTCCAACAAAGAAATCCTTGTATTGGTGGATAGAAAACAAATGGAAACCTAGGGGGGGAATCAGTCTCCAGTTGGGATCTAAAGGATTCTTCACAGTAATCTTCGATCTCCTAGAAGACAGAGAAAGGATTTTTGAAGGGAGTTCATACTTCTTCAACTCAACAGGCCTATACATGAGATTTTGGAAGGAAAACTTCACTCTGGTGAAAGAGGACTTCACTAGAGTCCCGGTCTGGGTGTGTCTCTATTCCTTGCCAACGGATTACAAGGCCCTATCGGTCCTAAAAGGCATAGGAGACCAACTGGGGAGTACATAAAAATGTCTGAAGGCACCAGAAATAGACACTACGTATCCTATGACAGAATATGTGGGTATATAGATGTCTCTAGAGCCCTCCCAGAAGTTATAAAATTAATCTTTAGGGATGAAGTTTGGCTACAAAGTATAGATTATGAACACATCCCCTTCAGGTCCAGGAAGTGCCATGAACATGGCCATCACTTTAGGGACTATCCTCTAAACAAAACCCCTCAAAATGTTGAACATGAAAGAAATAAAAAGGATATCAAGGGCTTCACCAAAGTAAATACTAGGAACAAGAACAACAGGAAAAATAATCTCAAGAAGGAACAGCAAACGATGGCAAATCAGAATCAATTTGATGCCTTATTCAATCTACAAGAACAGTCAGCTCTGAACTACCCGACAAGTGATGAAGCAGGAGAACATGAGAAAATCAAAGCAAATAGGGAACAAGAGGACAGAGAAGCATATCAAAGAAATAGGGAAAACGAGCACTCACAAGAGGATACCGAAATGGAACAAATAGTTACCAAATAAAACCTAGAGGAAAGTGTTATAGATGAAGCATTGGAAGGGGTAGACCTGGCATCCATAGCAAAAGAATGGAAGATAAATGGAATAGAAGCAATCTCAAAACATCAACTTCAGAAAATAGAAGGAGCTTACCCGCATAGTGGAGTCCACCCTCACAAGATAGCAATGCATCTAAAGGCATCATGAAAGACATTCTAGCAGGACGGTACAACCTAAAAGGACCAATTTGAAAAAAACGAAGAAAAACCACTAGCTAGCTCCTCCAAGAACTGGGTGCCAAGCTCATCAATGAAGGAAAGGTAAAAGCCCTATCCCTAAACCCCTCTCCTTACCTATGAATTGCATTTCTTGGAATATAAGAGGACTAAATGGTCCTGGAAAGAAAAGAATTTTGAAAAACCAAATCATGTCTGACAAACCTGACATCCTCCTAATTCAAGAAACTAAACTTCAGTTTGCTTACCCTCCTCTCCTTTAAAAAACTTGCTTCAAGCATTATAGCTACTGTTGACACCTAATCATAGGGATTGGGTGAACAACTGTAAATAAGTGTAAATAAATTATAGAAGAAATGGAGAATCATCGGGAGATGAAACTAAACAGTCACTCCCTTGTATATAGTAATAGACAGCCTAAATGAATAACACAATTTCATTTGAGGAGTTACCTCTTGGCCTGACATGGTATCAGATCCATCTCTATCTTTGGCATCATATTTTTCCCTTGTAACTCCCTCCTGGCCTATGTTTTGCCTATTTTGCAGAACTGACACCTTTGTCATGCTCTAGAGGCCTGAATAGTGCAGTGTCATATGTGTTTCTATGCCTGACATGGTATTGTCTCCCACAATCCTCCACTTTCATGCTCTGCCGCGTTTTTTCCTCACCTCCCGCATCCAAATCCTAGTAAATGAAATCTGAATATTGCATTGGTGTGGTCTATAAGTGTTGCTCCTCAAAGCATTGCTCTCCCAGCTGCATATTACGTTGATGAAAAAAATACAGTTCTTCTTTGAACTTCTTCTGGTTCACACTTTGATTGACATTGAAATACCTCGATGGAGCCCTTTGGTGTAGCAGAAGTGTGATGGAACCCTTTGGCGTTAGTGGAGAGATTACTTTCTGGAGGGTTATCACTTGAGATTTGGCGTCACACGACTGTGGTTACATGTTGACACCCACGAGCCCGTGACCTTATATTGAAAGTCATTTTCTGCAAAAATAGAGCAGGCATTCGCACTTCCTGAATCGCAATGACGTTAGGATCAAGGTGCTGAATGAAATCAGCAATCTCGATTCGATTCTTCTTGAGTCGCAGTAAAAGACTGTTTGCGTTCCATGACATGAACTTGAGGGGCTCCTTCATCAAGTTGCCATCTAATTCTACTGAGTGTGGTGGCAGTCCTGTCTCGTTGCTTGTTGGAAGAGAAAAGTGAGAGGTGTTGCATGTAAGCTGATCCTTCTACTTTTTGAAGGAACCATCCTTCTCCACTGGCTGGAAGTAACGCTTCATGATTTCTGTGGGTACATTTTTTTTAAATGCATTCATTGATATCTATTACAGGAGTGGTTCTCACTGGGAAGGAGAACTATCCAGAATGGGCATGAAAATCAAACACACTCTCATTTTTAATGAGCTGTGGAAAGGAGTGTGTGTTGTAAATGGAGACAAAGAACCAGAACAGCCTACCTCAGACAAGGAATTCTCCATTTGGGAAAATAAGAAAAGAAAGGCTTATGCATTGATTGCAGCATCAATAAATGAAGAGCTGAGTTACCATATTTCTCCATTTTCAAATGCTTTTGAAGCCTTACAAAAACTAAAGGAACTCTATGACTCACGCTCTGCACTTGAAGTTGTTCAAATCATGATTAAATTGTTCACCCTTGAATTACAAAATGATGATCCTCTTGCTCTTGCATCAGAAGTAAAATCTATTACGCATGATATCAAAGTCACTAATGTTGAATTGGACATTCCTCTGATAGCTTTTCTCAAGGCACTTTATCCCACTTACTCATATTATCTTGAGTCATTGTAAGCAAATGGAAACCTGTGATGTAGCAAATGTTCCCTCTGCAAACAGAGGCAACCCCTTTAGCCCTAGAGTGGGTCTAGTCACAGCAAAACAAAACAAGTGCTAATGTCCTTAAACAATCATTGTTGAGAGAACCTACCTCAAACTGGCGTTCGATGGAGCTTTCGTTGCGCCGCTTCAGCTATCATTTCCTTCTCCTCGATGAGCAATCCACCTAAAACAACACAAGAGAACAACAGAACACGTAACAGAGTACAACAATGATCTATTTACGTATAGATTCAAGGACCCATAAGCTATCAAGTATTAAAATGAATAAAAGCAAAGCTTACAACTAAGCCTTAACGTCGCAAGCTTTCTCGAAGGGTCCAGCCGGTATGTCTCTTCAAGCATTCACTCTCAAAAGGGTCTCCCAAGAAGATGATAACTCTCTCTTTAACTCATAAGTACTAGTACAAGGCTAAGGAAATCCACAACCAATCGTTAAACTATCAACAATTCACACTGCAAACTATCAAACTCACACGAAAGCTAGTTAATTTGCTCAATACCAAAAACTAGCTGATCATAGCAATGGGGAGTGCTTTTATAAGAGGAAGAGCCTCCATAAATGAGGGAGAGGGAGCTTATCCTTAAGGGAGGATTCTCAAAAGGTGGAACCACCATCCTAGAGGAGGAAAGGCGAACTTCCTTGACCCAACAACCAGCTCTAGAAGCATCCAAAAGCATTATGTTCAAACTAATTTGCCATATCTGGATCATCACAAGTCATACACTAGGACTCAGCGACAACATCGCAAGGAAACAGTGTAACCAGAGCCATCGTCGCAAGAAAGATCTTGAGGACTTGCACTGAGCCCTAAAATTCGACCGTCGCAGGAAACAGATGTACCCCTGCGATGATGTCGCGACATTATAGTTCATTACATAGAATCATCGCAGGCAGAATGAGGTTTACTTGCGACAATGCAAAAACACGGTAAAAAAGGGTCAATCTTTAGGATTAAAGAGCACTAGTTAATCTTCTTGAATGATTGGGAAGATGTGAACACATTTACTTGATGTATGACACAAAAAATATGTCGCTTAAGGACTGAACTTATCCGAGATCAGGGGATATGAGGTCAGTGACAAATTGTTGTGTAACACATGCCCCCAAAATCATGAAGGCCGAGAGAGTGGGAGGGGTGAAATGATTTACGTAATCATAACCGAACCGGAACACCATCGTGGAGAGGCTGCAGGCGCAAGTACAACTGATACCTCTGATAGTGAAATACATGTAGTCTAGGCATGGGCACAGCCATCCAAAAGACATAAAACTTGGTCTGTGGTATGGACGCAGCCACCCAGTCGATAAGACCATATATAAAGATAGAGGTATGGTCGCAGCCATCCAGAAAGACTCAGGTATGGTCGCAGCCATCCAATCAAAGAGTCATGTATGTAATCACGAACCAATCCACGCAACCCAAACTTATGTAATCTTAGTCCAGGGTATTGAATCCCAACCAATCAAAGTACAATTTCTAATATGTGAATAGATGCGCTGAAGTCAACCATACTAGAAAATCGCTTGATTACCGACCAATGATGTAAACCGTTAACAAGCATGAGAGAGACCACCAGTAATGTCAATGGTTCTCAAGGTATGGCCAATACAATCCACGAAGTGTGAAGAATGATCTGGAGTCGAACATTCGTAGAATCACCTGATCGAAGACCAATAATGCAAGCATGTCGTCGAATGTGAGGAACTTACCATTGAGGCATGCAAGCTCCAAGGTACCGAAAGGAATCTCAAAATCAACCTCCTGGATAATGAGTTGGTGTCGACAGGAAGCGATCTGTTGCAGGAGGGCCATAATGTTTCCCACACCAGTGACACGAGACAAGGAACAATATGAAGATGGATGAAACAAACAATCAGAGGAGGAGGTAAGGGTGCAAACTGCAAAAGGATTAGACACTTGAACATATTGGTGACACGACTCCAGAATGCAGCAGCATTTTGGTACCAAGGGATCGGAGGTCTGACAAAGACAACAAGGATCAAATGGAATGAGGAAAAATGACAAACCCAAACCCCGGAAGGCCAATGACAATGAGAGGATATCCCAAACTCGACGAGAAGCAAAAGTGTCGATATTCAAGAGTGACTAGCTGTCGTAGGTAACTAATAGAAGATTTCCAAATTTTCCCCCACCAATGTTAGCGAGTACCCCAATTATTTTTGAAAAACAAGCTTGAAAGGGATAGCATATACTTGTGATATAAGTTCGTCCTTCAGACAAATCCGACCTAGTGAAATTTTAACGAGCCCTAGGGAGGAGAAGCTCGGGTCTCATCATGGTGACGAGTCCAGTGTCGTCAAGGTTTAACAAGTCCAACATAGGTAAAACTCGAAGTCTTTTTCATGTTTAGAGAGTTTGAAAAAGACACAGAAAAGAAAACTCCAGGGGTCCCTTTTCGTAAGTTTGTGTCTCTCAGGCCAGAAAAGGTAGAAAATGATACTTGAGAGAACCACTTGACCATTTTGGTCAAGGAGTACTTTTCGTAAATAGTGTCCCCAGACTAAAAAAGTAGAAAATTGACTGGAGACACGATGTTTCGAAACCAAAAACGAGCTTGAAACGACAAAATCTCGGCCATATTTTCATTTTTAAATGGTCGGAAAAGAGCTGAAAGCATACTGCCATTTTTATTCTCTTTAACGAGTCAAAAAGGAAAAATACTCGGCAATATTTTCATCTTTTACGAGTCAAAAAAGAGCTTAAAGAGGACTCATGGGAAATTTTTCGTGTTATTTATCAAACATTCATCGACCATTACTCATGTTCGACACACCTGTACCTGCACAGAGAAACCCAAGCGTAAGATCCATTCAACAAGGATACACATGTAATGTTAGAAAAACCTAAGTCAAAAACCCTAAAACCATAAGGAAAACCCAAAAAACTATAGAAAAACCCACAATTCTATAGTTAAAGCCCTAAATTTCCAAAAAAAAAAGGTTATATAAGACATATGGTAAAAATAAAATTTACATTGTTTTAGTTTTCAACCTTGGTAATTTTCAAAACAACGCGCACCTTTGCAAATTTGGGGGTCAAATTCCATAGTTTTGATGATCAATTCCACGCCAATCTTTCGCCAAGTAAATATCTCGTCCTTGCCTTTGTGTTTTAAGTGTTTTTAGGTCTGATTTCATGCATTTTGGCTGAGTTTCAAAGGATTTTTCGTCCCAAAAAATCACCTCGGTCATCGCAGAAGTCCCCGCAGGGTCGCGACGACCGTTAATTTTAAACATGCCAAAATCGGAATCGTCGTAGGAAACACATGTACCCCTGCAACGATTCGAGAAATGGTGAACTAGCAATATCAGCTCGTCGCAGTTGTTTTAGAAACAGCTGCGATGAGCACATCAAACATAAAATTTTAACTTTTACACCATTTTAGAATATGAAAATGACTCAAACAAGTTATAATCAGATGATAATTGCATATGCAGGGTGCAAAAATGGTGTTTGCATGGCAATAATGCACGCATGATACCGATGACGAAAGAGGGGCAATTGATCTCCAATGCATGCAGGTTCTTTGGAACTGTGGATTACTCAAATTCTTCCTTACGCCACTATTACGAGCGCAATTGGACCTTCTAGAGTTCTTGATTCGCTCATGGAACCCAACAGAGAGTAAGTTCATAATCCGGGGGTAGGAGGTCGAGTTTGACACTATAGACATATATTTCCTCACTAGTTTGTCTTGACGAGGAGAGAGACCCCGCATGGGTGGTGTGCGGGTCATTGGAGAGTCATTAGACATGTTGATTGCACAAGTGTGTCCAGGGGCACGCAAATCACCCACTAATGGGAAGCTACAGATCCCAACAGTGAATGACCTATCACTATGTGCTTCATTGTTTACGATCACGAGGGCAGCATGCTCTCAGGCTCAACACGAGACAACCAAAACCCAACTACAGTTGGCTTTGGATTGCCTTAATCCTACCATGTTCGACTGGGCAGAGGCAATGTCTCTGAATATGAAGAGATAGTTGACTAAATGCCAGCGCGGAGAGACAAAATAGTTTGGGTACAGGTCCATTCTGATACCGCTCATGCTGGAGCGGGTACCCATTCTTCAGTTGTAGGATATGGAAGTCCCGTTGCTGGGACCACAGCAGACTCGAATCACAAGGTGGGCCCTGGTGATGCCATGAGGAGCTGCTGGCCAGCCAGTATCATGGGGTCCTATCTTCATGCAGTGGTTGCATTGTCAATAGGTATTTGTTAAGGATTGGCCCTATACAGGTACAGATTTTAGGGGAGATCCGAATATGTTGCTTCCACTCGAAGAGCAATGGGACGAGAGAGGTACACTTGGGTTAACCGCCACACTTTTTATAGTTCAATTTTTATTTTATATTGTTTTTGGACTTGTATATGCCCTAATAATTATGTTCAATTTTGCAGACATCAGACCTGAGAGACCGGTGGGTCTCGCTCCTACAACGTGGAGAGACGAGAATAGAGAACTTGCCCTGCCATCTCCAGGTGGTGACGCAGAGGAGGAGATAGCCCGAAACTTGGAGGGCTTGACCAAGGGGATCCTGGACTATAGAGGGTTCGAGGAGATCCTGCGACAGTACCAGCGACACACCGCGGGTGTGCCAAACCAGATTCATAGACTGCTTAGACGAGTAGTTCGAGCAGTGGTCAACTACAGAGAGCAGAACCCACCACAATAGTCACCTAGATTTCCATTTCTGATGCTTTGAGAGACATGTGTCTTGGCTTGTAACCTGAACATATACATTATTTCTTGGACATATAGAGTATTTTTTGAGCGCCTCGGTGTGCCACACGATATACAGCTATCTATGTTTTATTATTGCATCTGGGTACTTGCATATAATGTTTTTTATTATAGATTGCGTAAATGTATGTATAATACATGACTTCCCAATGCATCAGTTAACGTGTTTAGCCTTCTAGGAATGTGTTGATATGTAATAAAATCAAAATGTCTTTCCAGTAGGCGAACACGCAAATACAATCTTAAAATTTGAGGGTTTCTGACGGAATAATGCCCGTTAAGTTGAAGAACAACAAGTTGAGAGTCCAGATTCACAATCAATGCACGAATATTGAGGTTAACAGCCTCAACCAATAATTCAATGACAGTGCTATATTCAGTGACATTGTTCGTGGTACACCCTAGACAAACACCTTGAAGGTCTACTAACTCAACGTGAGGATCGTAGATCACCCATGCCGCAAAGGAAAGATTTCGTGTACTGCGACAAGCACCATCAACGAAACCGATGTAAGGTGCAACAGGCATCTACACAAGAAGTAAAAAGAGACAATAAGCGGCAATAATGCCTACACACCAAGCCAAAAATGCACACACTGAAAACACACGTACGTACACAGAAGATGCACGAGAAACTCATGCATAATATTTTTTAAGATAAAGCCCTTCTGGAGCTTATCTAAAGGGTTTCCTTCATAATCAATCATCTCATAGGCCCGTTTCTGCAAAACATGTTGCACAATATAAGGCCCATGCCACATAGGTTTGAATTTTCCTGCCCCAGCTTATCATTCGCTTGATCGTACAATAGGACTAAATCTCCCTCAATGAAAGAACGAGGAGTAACAGTCTGATCGAAGTGAGTTTCACTCTCTTTTTCTATGCTTCGATGACTAAAGAAGCTAGTCAACGGGTCTCGTCTGGCCGCTCTAGGTAAAGAAGGCGTTCTTTTACAGGAGTAGTATTCAGGAGCAATTTGACAGCTAACTTGAGAGAAGGTATCTCGCATTCAATTGGAAGGGTAGCCTCCAGACCATAAACGAGTTGAAACGGTGTGAATCCGGTGGCATCCTTCACCAAGGTACGGTAGGCCCATAAGGCAGAAAACAACATCAAATGCCAATTAAACTTGTGCATTCCAATTGTACGCTGAAGCATCGTAGCCAACAACTTGTTGACGGCTTTGAGTTGGCCATTGGCATAAGGGTAATAAGGTGTCGAACTATCGTGACGCAAGCCTAGCTGGGTTGTTAACTCAGCCATCATATGACCACGGAAATGAGAACCATGACCAGTGACAATAGCCTGAGGGACTCCAAATCTAGTAATCACATGATTGAATAAGAATTGGGCAGCTGTCCTACCATCATACCCATGCTCCCTGGCCGAGCGAGGGTTACAGGTCATAAAATCTAGGCCCCATTTAACAAAAGGGCCAACAGTAATGACAGGATGCAAGGGGGATGTTGGCACATGCATCTTCCATTGGTAAATTTGGCACGTGTGACAAGAACGAACAGCGAGAATGCAATCCTTAAAAATAGAGGGCCAAAAATAACCAGCGCGGAGGATTTTTTGGGTAGTGGCATAACCAAACATATGACCACCACAGGCGCTAGAGTGGCAGTAATTCAAGACTCGTTCAGCTTCCTTGAACGTCAAACAATGACGGAGAACTGAATCAACGCCGAGACAGTACAAGGTGTCTCCAACAATACGATAAGGTTGAGAATGATGACGAATACGTTGCCGAGCATCCTTAGACAAATCAAGGCAGAAGGAAGACGTCTGGAGGTAGACAATAATGTCACCATACTTGGGATCGAGGGCACTGATCAAGGAAAGGGTATTGTCTGGAATGTGATCCTGTATCTGAGAGGGAGTGGTAGCGGACGATAACGAGCAAATTAATTCAGTGAAGACAAGAGACTTCTTGGACTTGGTGGTAGTAAACTCCAAATCAAACTCTTGAAGGATAACGATCCATTTCGAGTACTTTCCCCCCAATAATTGATGTGACAAGATGTACGTCATCGAGTTGTAATCAGAAATCATTGTCGTCATGTGCAGCAAAATATAGTGACGGACATGTTGGACGGGGTGAACGGCTGCCAAGGCGAGCTTCTCAACATAAGCATATCGAGTCTTAGTGTCAAGGAGGTTGCGGCTAAGATAATAGATGTGTGCTTGGAACCATCGTCGTCATCTTGAACCAAAACCATGCCAATAGTGTTGTCGGCGGCAGCGAGATAAAGGGTATAGTCACGATGATAATCAGGCGGACGAAGTAAAGGAGCGGAAACAAGAAGTGTCTTGTGTTGCTCAAATGACCTTTGGGCAGTGTCATCCCAAACAAAGGGAGTGTCACACTTAAAGAGATGTGTGTAGCCTTTGGCAATAGTGATAAAGCAATGGAGGAAATTGGCTTTTCCCTGCAAACTCTGAAACTGATGCAAAGAAGCAGGAGGTGGGAGATTCAAGATAGCTTCAACTTTGAGAGGATCAAGATAGATGCCCTCTTTAGAGACAACAAACCCGAGAAGTCTGCCAGATTCGACACAAAGGACACACTTATGCAGATTAAGACGAATATGGTAATGTCTACAGCGAAGAAAAATCTCATGGAGGTGGTTCGAATGGTCTGATCGGTGAGCTGAATGAGCTGGAAGGTCATCGAGATATGGCTGAACAATGTGACGGATGTCATGAAATTCATAGGACATTGCTCGCTGGAAGGTGGCACCGGCATTCTTTAGGCAAAAAGGAAGCTTTTTGTAAGCAAAGGTACCCCACGGGCAGATGAAGGCAGTTTTGTGTTGATCAGCTGGCGAAATATTAATCTGGTTGTACCCAGAAAAGCCGTCCATAAATGAGAAAAGCTTGTCCCAGCACAATCATTGATGAGTTGATCCATAAAGGGCGTGGGATAATTATCCTTTGAACAAGCGCGATTAATGTCATGATAGTCAACACAAACCCTATCATTTCCCTGCTTTTTGGTCACAGGACAATATTAGAGATCCATTCAGTCAGTGGGATAGGGTAAATAAACCCTGCTTTGAGAAGCTTTTCAACTTCCCCCTTAATAGCCACGGCCTTTATAGGATGTGTGGGACGTAAACGTTAGCGAACGGGCTTCGCCCTAAGGTACGTAGGTATCTCGTGGATCACAATAATCGAGTCGATACGGGGAATTTCTTCGTAGGACCAAGCGAAGACATCACGAAACTCTTTGAAAAGGTCAGTGTACAACTGAATCTCTTCGAGGGTACAGGTAACCCCTATATGAATGTTTTCAACAATCCCTAGTTTGACAGAGATGTCGATGGGCATAGTTTGCGTAATATTCCCCATATTGCCTTCAGAGAAAACTTCATGAATCTGAATAGTCATTTGAAGGGGCTGAGAGGGGACACAAGAAGAAAAATTCTCTAGACTGGTAGTCATGGCCCCATGGCTTGGGAGAAACGAGGAGCGATGGTGATGATCAAACCAGGGAGGCTCCTCAAAAGACATAGTCTCTAAAATCGCTTCATCGGAAGGAAAGATCTCCTTTAACGGATCCGAATAAACATTATCTCCGGGCCAAGGGGATTGTACATAGGTGTCGAGAGGCCTGCTAAATGGAGTAGGATCGAGAGATGAAGCTGATGCGGAAACAATCTCTACATAGTTGAGCTCGGCAAGACTCAACGGCATGACATCACCCCATGAGTTAACCTGATTGACAGGTGGAATCACCCAAGGATCAGAATGGATAGAAATCATATTGATGGGGGTGACGTTGGGAGGTGGGAGCGAAAAGACACCGATAAGGGCAGGATCTTTGAAAAGTCCAGCGCTCACACTTTCATAGGGAACGGAGGTATGCTCCACAAATGGAACGTTGCCATCCGAAGAAGAAGAGGCGAAGAAAGACAGTTGATCAATCGTGACAATTTTCCCTTGGTGGGGAAAACAAAGGACACGAAATAGAGATGAGGCCATAGCGTGCATGGCGTATGTCCAGCTTCGACCTAATAAAAGGTTGTAAGTCAAATTTGCGTCAACAACTTTGACTTCAACATCAACTGTCTTCCCCTCCAGAGTGATGGGCAAGTGAGGGAGGATACCGAATGGACGGGAATCTCTTCCATCGAAGGCTTCCAAAGTATTAGGAGTTTGACTCAACATCGGGGAACTGATGGCCTTCCAACAAGCAACAGACATGATGCAAGTGGAGGCGCCCTCATCAATAACAATACGATGAATATTTTTCGAGTTAATGATGACTTGGATGAGGAAGGAAATCTGAAGATGGAATCACGATACATGATTCTCAAGATCGAATGTAATCAAATCCGAATCGACCAGGTCAATGCCACCAATACTTGATAGCAAGGACTTCCTTTGGGAAGGGCGACTCTGGAGGACTTCCAAAGCAGACATAGCCAAAGGAGCTTGGGCTAAGTCTTCAACAATGTTGTAGTGCTGCGCGGCACGAGCATTAGGGTTGTAAGAAGATTTCCAGAGAACACCCTTGGTATGAGGTTGAATGACAAGCTCAATGCTGGGTCGTTCAATGTGAAGAGGACTAGAAATGGACGAAGCAACACTGGAAGGGACTTCAGGTTCCTTCCTGGTGGGTGGAGCATATTCTTTCGATCGGGTACTGATATGAATGGGAATAGTCCCAGCCATAAAAACTTGAGAGCCAAAAGTGGAAGAGGACTGCAGTTGATCAACCACCATTTGGGTTTGTTGAGAGGGAAAGGGCTCTTTGAGCACAGCAGGAGTCCCAGAGGTCCCCTTAAGCAAACAACTAACTTCAGACTGTCTAGGATAGTCTTTAGTGTAGTGGTCCTCGTCACAGATGAGACAAGGGTACCTGGGTTTGCACTTAGTACCATCATCGTTCAGGGGTTTAGCAGGGTCTTGCTTAAGTGGATCGGCTTTATTTTTGCCTTTCCCCTTTTTCTTACCTTTCGAAGCTTTATTTGCCGCGGTGGACTAGATGGCATTGACTTCGGAAGTTTTACCAGTATTGGATACGGCCTGAGAAGTATTTTCATTCGGAGCAGAGGATTTTTGCTTCGCAGGGGTCGCGGAAGACTTTCGGGAGGATGAAGTAATGGAACCAATGACACCGTTGACGGATCATGTTGACGGAGCCTTAGAAGTTTTGGGTCATGGAGCGTCAAGTAAGTAATCATATAGAGTACGAGACTGGGAATAAACCAAGTCAAGATACTAAGCATGCGCGATAGCTTACTCTTCAGTAACACATGCCCCCATAGCAATATTGCGGGCTATTGGACCAACAAACAAGGTAGTAAACCAGTCATTCAGAAGCTGATCAGGGATCCAGAACTTAATCAAATGACGCCACCTTATCCATTCATGAATATGATCGGAGATGTGCGTCGTTGTGTCCTATTTCAAAGATGTAAGGAGGTGTGTTCCCATTTCATAACGAATCGGTAACTGAAAGTGAGTAAGAAATGCCATAGCAAGTGAATTGAAATCCTAGAAAGTTCCACAAGAAAGCTCAATATACCATTTCGCAGCGGAACCAATGAGAGTCTGTTGGAAAAGACGGAGGCAGATAGAGTCGTCAAGCCATGAGTTAGATGAGCACCAGAGGTGATAAGTCATGACATGCGCTTGAGGATCCTCTCTAGATTTACCATCAATTTTGGGACAGTGACCGAGAATTTTAGTCGGAACTGGTGGCCAATATGGGTTATGAAGGATCGGATCGTTTGTAAGCTTGGACACATCAGGCAGTTCCAAGGTTGCCAAGAAAGGTAATTGAGGATTAAAGGACATCATAGGCTTCTGATAAGAGCCAGCAGTAGGGTTCCATCCAACCCCTTGTTGCCACCATGGGGTTTGGCCAGAAGGATTTTGCCCATAAGGGTTTTTCCCATAAGGATTTTGTCCATAGGGATTATAAGTATAACAAGACAGTTGACCTGGGTTTTGACCACTAGCAACCCATTGGTTACCAGATTGACCAACAGGAGCAGCATAAGGCTGCTGAAAATTTTGATAAGGATTGACCTGCAGTTGCTAATAATTTTGATACGGAGTGGCTTGAGGTTTCCCTTAGGGTTGTTGAAGTGCTTGGAGACCATATTGCGGCTAAGCTCCAAACTGCGCCTGAGGCCCAAGATGCATTTGATAAATAGGTTGGGCTTGAAATCCAACTTGAGTTTGGAGACCAGGTTGGGCCTGGAGTCCAACCTTCGTCTAGAAACTGGGTGGGGCTTGAGAAACAATGAGTGCTTGAGTGCCCGGTTGGCTGGGAAATGGATTGATTTGACTAGACTGATGTCCTTGTTGAAACTGAGGTTGACCTAACTAGCTAGAAGGTTGGCCTTGTTGGTATTGAGGTTGACCTATTTTCCCAGAAGGTTGAGCTTGCTGGGTAATAGATTGACCTTGCTGAAACTAAGGCTGGCCTATTTGACTAGAGGGTTGAGCTGGCTGAACGGTAGGTTGGCCTTGTTGAATCTGGGGCTGGCCTACTTGTCTAGAGGGTGGACCTGGCTGGACAGTAGGTTGGCCTTGCTGGAAATCAGGCGGGCCTACTTGTCCAAAGGGTGGACCTTGCTGAGCAATGGGTTGGCCTAGCTGGAATTGAGGCTAACCTAGTTGACCAGAAGGTTGCCCTAAGTAAAGAAAAGAGGAACCTGTAAGAGCCGAAGGTTGTCCTTGTAAGGTTTGTCCTTGTAGGCCTGTAGGTTTCCTTTGATGTGGTTGCCCTTGATATGGCTGCCCCTGATACGGTTGCCCTTGATAGGGCTGCCCTTGATACGATGGCCCTTGGAAAGCAGAAGGCTACCGTTAGCCACCATGGTAAGTAGTACAAGCCCAGGCAACAGATAATGGAACGGAGACTTCAACCGTGGGTTGAGGAGGGAGGGACCTAGTATGATAAATATGAGTCCCTCAAGGATTGTAATAATGCAATGGATTATGTGGATCCTGGTTTTGAAGAGCAAACATGTATTGCTCATATGACCACCCTACCGGAATGGAACCGGGAGAGACCGAAATACTACCTGTAGGGTTTACGACTCTGGACGCCGAGGTTGAAGGACCACCACTAGTGGGTTCAACTAAAGGCCCAGTAATAGTGGTAACCACGGAAGATGCAATAACGGCACTAACAACAGGAGCTGTAGAGGTCACACAGACAATAGGCATTGACGGAACAGACATGACCAATACATTATGAATCTGAGGTATGAAAGGTTTTGAGGTTGGGGCTATAGTACGAGACCACACAGAACTCTGGTTTAGAGACATGGAACTCATGATGTCAAACAAGGCGCGAAGCCTAGGGGCAATGTCACGCCAAGACCCGAGTGAAAGGGGAACCCTCCGTGGAAAGAGGGATTTCTCCACTTGACACAAGGTTCTCTTCACCAGTAACGGGGTCATCTCATCCATGTCGAAAGAGGACATTGCTACTGAAACACCAGGGGAGTAAATGGGAAGTCCTCTTCTGAAGGTTCCCAAATAGGATTCCAATTGATATATAAGGTTCCCCTCCTAGAGATCGAGAGTCAAGAGGTTGAATACTTGGTATAATAGGAAGGGTATCACTAACAGCCAATACCTCAGAAGCGACAGGGGATGCAGAGTCTTGGTCGCTTGGTACAGCGGACGGGATCAGTGAGTCTGCCATGATGACTTAACTCAAAATCCGAGGAAAAGAGATAATCGAGTAGGGTCACAACTTTACGCGAACTGAAGACACAATCAAGATTAACAAGGAAAATGTGAGCATTGTCAAATAAATTTTATGACATAGGAATGAAACTTGACCTTTTCATATTTGAAGAGTCGAGAAAAAGGACAAAATATGACTCTAGTCACCTTTGAATGTTTACTGAGCCTCAAAGGACAAGTGCTCAGATGATCCTTTTCTTTTGAGGAGTCGAAAAAGAATGAAAATGACTACTCTGGAGTACTAGACAAGAGGTTTACCACACAAACCACAAAACTGCTTATACACCTTGGTGATCAAATGAAAGAGAAATTACCAAGGACTTTCCGTATGGCAGTCAATCTTCCTGAATGCTGTGTTCGGTGCATTACGGTTCGTAAGGCAGCAGAATCAGCTTCCTATGCATAATAGGCTGATAACCTAGTGGGGTCTCCCAATATATACTCGACAGTACAGGGAGCACAAATCCATAATAGCAGCTATTGAATCGCAGAAGGAGGAATCACCCAACCTTAGCGAAAACAATAGTGACTAGGTTTAACGACGTCGAAGCACGTCTCTAGCCTAGACTTCTAGATAAATGTGCGTTAAGTTCCAATGCGTTGTTAGGTTCATTCAATAGATTTTAAGAGTTAATCTTGGATTAAGTTTCGGTTTTCAGGCCCTACTGAATGTATTTTAACAATTCCTAGGATGCAGCTACAATGAGTAAAATACCATTCCTTTCGATGAACAACTACCCAGATGCGGGTAAGAAGTTCATTTCCAAGTGAATGAAAACCAAGACAAGCAAATGCAAGCACTAAGAAACACAATGCATCAACACGCTTATCTCACAACTACTAATGAAAGATTTGAACTTTGCTTTCCAATTTCTTAATCATGAAAATTCAGTAATGCAAATGCGCTTTCACGTTCGTATGTTGTATGAATGCAATATTTTTTATTTTTGGAATTTTAATGACAAACAAGCAACTGTAAACCTGACTGATCCAAACAAGTGTGATCTATGTTTGATAGTGTGGAAATCAAATCAATATGAAGAACTCATTCAATAACCAAACACTAAAGACCAATCAGAAAGAAAACAAGCAGTAAAACAGCCTCAAATAAATCAATCAGCTGGTTGTGGACGAATATTGGACAGACGAGTAACCCAAACAAATGACTTCTTCACGAAACCTCGAAGAGACATAGGTCACACGGTCTGAAAATAAAAGAATCACTAAATGAAACCAAGGAGAAAGTGCCTTAACCAAATACAGCCAAAACAAGATGATGAGAGACAAGATGCAGCAGGGAACAAGCAGCACTGGTTGGTTCAGGAGGTAAGGTTGTCAAAAACAACCTTACAAGAATCATCACGGGGCTCTAAATAACAACCTGACATGAAAAGCTAATCATCGCAAGCACAAATGTATTAACTAAGAGACGTTGTCGTAGGTGTACATGTGTCTTCAGAGACAGGCCGATTTCAGGAATCATCGCAGCTGTGTGTCGGGATATCCGCAATGTGCAGCCTGGTTAAAGAAGACAAGCAGGACTCGTCACAGCTTTTAAAGGATAAACAATGATGATCTCAATTAAGAGCAAAAACAATGAAAAAAACACCTGAAGGACACCAGACTAATCTTCCAAACAGTGAGAGGGACTACCAAATTGACTCAAGTAACCCGGAACACTGATGGCTCAGCCTCAAAATCAAGAGACATTAAATCAAAAACAAATCAAGAGCAAAACAAGAGACAACACACAAAGGACTCCCCAGTGGAGTCGCCAACTTTTGATGTAGGAAATGTTCCCTCTGCGAACAGAGGCAAACCCTCTAGCCCTAGAGTGGGTCTAATCACAGCAAAACAAAACAAGTGCTAATTTCCTTAAACAATCATTGTTGAGAGAACCTACCTCAAACCGGTGTTCGATGGAGCTTTCTTTGTGCCTCTTCAGCTATCATTTCCTTCTCCTCGATGAGCGATCCACCTAAAACAACACAAGAGAACAACAGAACACGTAACAGAGTACAACAATGATATATTTACTTATAGAGTCAAGGAACTATAAGCTATCAAGTATATTCTACACAAGACATAGGAAATCACCATTTATTGTATTAAAATGAATAAAAGCAAAAGTTACAACCAAGCCTTGACATCGCAAGCTTTCTCGAAGGGTCCAGCTGGTATGTCTCTTCAAGCATTCACTCTCAAAAGGGTCTCCCAAGAAGATGACAACTCTCTCTTTCACTCATAAGTACTAGTACAAGGCTAAGGCAATCCACAACCAATTGCTAAACTATCAGCAATTCACACTACAAACTATCAAACTCACACCAAAGCTAGCTAATTTGCTCAATACCAAAAAATAGATGATCATAGCAATGGGGAGTGCTTTTATAGGAGGAAGAGACTCCATAAATGAGGGAGAGGGAGCTTATCCTTAAGGAAGGATTCTCAAAAAGTGGAACCACCATCCTAGACGAGGAAAGGCGAACTTCATTGACCCAACAACTAGTTCTAGAAGCACCCAGAAGTATTCTGTTCGAACTAATTCGCTATATTTGGATCGTCGCAAGTCATACACTAGGACTAAGCGACGACGTCGCAAGGAAACAGTGTAACCAGAGCCATTATTGCAAGAAAGATCTTGAGGACTTGCGTCGAGCCCTAAAATTCAACTGTCGCAGGAAAGAGATGTACCCCTGCAACGACGTCATGACATTATAGTTCATTACAGATAATCATCGTAGGCAGAATGAGGTTTACTTGCGACGATGCAGAAACATGGTAAAAAAGGGTCAATCTTCAGGATTAAAGAGCACTTGTTAATATTCTTGAATGAGTGGGAAGATGTGAACACATTTACTTGATGTAAGACACAGAAAATATGTCGCTCAAGCACTGACTTTATCCGAGATCAGGGGATATGAGGCCAATGCCAAATTACTATGTAACAAAACCTCAAAGATATTACCTTTGACTCCCTTCTAAAAAGATTTGCAGAAAGAGAGAAAGCTTTTGGGAAGAAGACAGCTCCTCAGTCTTCTGAAGAGGTTGTGTGCCTTGCACATAGAGAGAAGAATATTGCTCAAGGTTCTTCCAGAGGAAGAGGTGGTCGAAGAGGAAGAGGAAGAAATTTCAGAGGCAGGGGGGGCAGACACTCTCAAGGAGAAAAGTCATATTTGCATTGCATACGCTACAAAAGATATGGATCACATGATGCATCCACATGCTAGTTGCCTTGGGACAAAATTGAGCATGAAAGAAACCAACCCAAAGGTAAAAATAATGACAAAGAGAAAGGTAAAGCACTTGAATCCGCTCACTATGTTGTGGCACACTGTAATATTGGAGTAAATGAAGACTTATTCAATGCTTACTTGCTTCTTGGAAAAATGATTGGTTGCTTGATTCAGGAGCAACTTGCCACATGAATTTTAGAAAAGATTTTTTTGAAGAATTTACTGACAATGTTGATGGAGTAGTATACTTTGCAGACAAATCAAAACTCAAGCCATCAGGACTTGGCACAATCAGGCTTAAATTGTCTGGTCTTCTAGACTTTCTTTTGCATCATGTTTTATATCTCCCACAGTTGAGGAGAAACTTGCTGTCCTTGGTCCACATCTGCCAGCAAGGACACTCCATTCATATTTTTTATGTCAAGCTTGAGGTGAGAAAAGCATCAGACCACTCACTTGTCACGGAGGGGATAGAAGAAGAAAGGCTTCTCAAGCTGCAGCGTACCTCTGCTCGTGCACAAAATTTCTCATACAATTCTCATTATGAAGAAGGTACATTCCCATCAAGTTTATTATGGCATGATAGATTTGGACACTTGAACTAAGACAGCCTCCACTAGTTGAAGAAAAATGGTGTTACTAGTTTGCCTACAATTCCTAGGAAACTTAAGCAATGTGATCCTTGCATTCTAGGAAAGCATAGCAAACAGTGTTTTCATGATTCACATTCCAGAGCACTTAGAAAACTTGAACTCATTCGTTCAGATTTATGTGGTCCAATGCATGTTCCTTCTGCAAATGGAAATAAATATATGATGACATTTATTGATGACTACACCAGAATGTGTTGGGTTTACTTATTGAAGAACAAATCTAATGCTTTTCAAACATTCAAGAACTTTCATACATGGATTGAAAATGATGAAAAATCTCATATTGGCTCTTATTTGCACTAATAATGGAAAAAGAATACACTAAATGAATTTGAAAACTATCTTCGCAACATGGGTACAAACACAAACAATTGTGCCTTATAATCCCCAACAGAATGGAGTAGCTAAAAGAATGAATAGGACAATCTTAAATATGGTGTGCTCCATGATGTTTTTCAAAAATGTAAAATTGATGTTTTGGGTTGATCCAGTTCTATGTGTTGTATATGTAAAGAAAAGATGTCCATCTAATGCTATTAGAAACAAGACTCCTTATGAAATGTGGTATGGGCACATTCTTCAGTAAATCATCTCAGGGTCTTTGGTTCCACATGTTATGCCTTAATACGAAAGGTACATAGAAACAAACTTGGTGCAAGAAGTCATAAGTGTATCTTCCTGGGGTATTCAAACACCTCCAAAGCATATCGTCTCTATGATGAAGTCAATAAAAAAAAATTTGTATCTAGATATGTAATCTTTCTTGAATCATCCAAAACTGACAATGTTGTTGAGTAGCAACATGATCACTTGGATAGATTCGCAAATGCAAAATCATTTCAAGAATTTGATAATTAGATTCCACATCTTGAAGAGGGGATTCCTATACTAGATCAACTTGTGGAATCTTCTTCTGAAGCACTCTCTCCCCCGTATGAAACTCCAACAATGGATGATACTTTGAGTAATGTGATTGACAGAATTGGGAGACTCAATCTTGATTCAATCCCAACTCAATCAACAGAGCAGCCTAGACCATCTCAAAAAGGTCCCCCAAAGAGGCTAAAAAAGACACTTGAAAGTGTTCATCCTGATAAGATTGGAAAGACAAGAACTAGAAATTCAACCCGGCAAAATGGAGGTGATGTAGATGACTCTAATTCACCTGTTGATATGGATGTTTCTTATGATTGTGAATTGAATTTCTCTACAGATTTTGAACCAGCTTCCTTCAAAGAAGATGCTTCTCATGATGAATGGAAAGAAGCAATGCAAAAAGAGTATGATGCCTTGATAAATAATGGCACTTGGAAGCTGGTTGATCCTCCATTGGGAACCAAAATAATTAGCTGCAAGTGGGTCTACAAGAACAAGTATAAAGTTGATGGCTCACTTGACAAAAACAAAGTCGGGCTTGTGATAAAAGGTTTTTCAGAGAAGGAAGGGGTCAATTATGAGGAGACTTTTTCTCCCACAGCAAAGTGGGCTACCATCTAGACACTATTTTCCCTAGCAGCTCAGAACGGTTGGAAAGTTCATCAAATGGATTTAAAAACTGCTTTCTTGAATAAAAGAGCGTTTTTATGTCCCAGCCTGAAGGATTTGTTGTAAAAGGACATGAACATAAAGTATGCAAACTTGTGAAATCCTTGTATGGCCTCAAACAAGCACCACGAGCCTGGTATGAAAAACTAACTGAGCATATTCTGAAACTCAATTTCAAACATTATGATCTTGATGATGCAACTTTGTCTATCAAAAAGGTTGGCAAAACAGTTGCATATATTGTGGTATATGTAGATGATCTTTTGATGATAGGGAACAAGGAGAGCTACATTGCATCCATAAAGAAGGAATTGAGGAAAGGTTTTGAAATGACTTATTTGGACTATGTTCATTACTATCTTGGTATTGAAGTAACTCAACATCTGAAGTCCATATTCCTTTCTCAAAAGAAGTACATTAGAGATCTGTTGAACAGGTTTGGCATAACTAAATGAAATCCTCTGACTACTCCAATGGAACAAAACTTAAAGCTCACATCCATTCAAGGAAAATAATTTGAGGATGCAACAAAGTATAGACAACTTGTAGGAAGTCTCAACTACCTGACTACTACTAGGCCAGAGATTTCGTTTGTTGTTGGAATCCTCTCCAAGTTTATGAAAAAGCCTTCTGAGGGACATTGGTCTGCTACAAAAAGATTTTTAAATTACTTAAAGGGAACTCAAGACTTTGGAATCAAGTATACATAGGTGGGCGACTTCAGCTTGATTGGATACTCTGATTTAGACTTCAATGGAGACAAAGAAACTGGGGTATCTACTTCGGGTTATGCTATGATTTTTGGATCAAGAGCTACCTCCTGGAGATCACGCAAAAAATCAGTTCCAGTATATTCCACAACAGAGGCAGAATATGTGGTAGCAGTTGAGGCAACAAAAGAAATTGTGTGGCTCAGAAAATTTCAGGAAGATTTGCAGGTAAAACAAGTGCAATCGACTCCACTCATGATTGACAATACCTCGACAATAAAGTTGGCCAAGAACCCAAAGTTCCATGATCGATTGAAGCACATCAATACAAAATATCATCTTATTCGACATCATGTTGAGGCCAAAACAATCCATCTTCGCCATTGTTCCACTAATAAGCAGATTGCAGACATCTTCACCAAAGCGCTTGGAAGAGAAAAGCTTGAAAGATTCAAAACGATGCTTGGACTCACCAACATCCCTTCAAATTAAGGGGGGGAATGTTGACACCTAATCATATGGATTGGGTGAACAACTATAAGTAAGTGTAAATAAATAATAGAGGAAATGGAGAGTCATCGGGAGATGAAATTGAATAGTCACTCCCTTGTATATAATAATAGATAGTCTAAATGAATAACACAATTTCATTTGAAGAGTTACCTCCTGGTCTAACAGCTACTTAGCCAACTTGGCCATAGGATCCGCTAGAGGAATCATGACCTTATGGAAAAGCTCGAAGTTTGACCTCATCTCCTCTATGGAAACCCATCACTCCATAACATCGTTCTTTAGAATTATAGGCTCTAATAACAACATCTTCATTACTAATATCTATGCCCCCCATAAGGTGATTGATCGAATCAAGATGCTTCAATGTATCTCTAATTTGATGAATTCCATTCACATGCCTTACAAAATCATTGTTGTGGACTTCAATATGATAACGAATCTGGGGGGGAAAGGGTGAGCAATATGGAAAGTGGACAAGGACACAGAAGACTTTCTATCCACTATTAAAAGGTTCAATCTCATCGACATCCCTACAAGCAATGGTACTTTCACCTGGAATAACAGAAGAGGGGGTGATCGACAAATAGCTTCCAGGCTATATTGTTTCCTCCTCTTAGAGGAAACCTACCTTACCTCCTGGGAAACGGAAGCTTGTATTCTTCCTCAAGCAAGCTCCGATCATTGGCTAATCTCGCTTAACTTTCACATCTCTACTGGTCCCAAAAACAAGCCCTTTAGATTTGAGGCCTTTTGGTCGGATCACCTAGATTTCCTGGGAAAAATGAGGCAATGGTGGAATAACTCAACAACCAGATCAGGAAACAAGATGTATAGCTTTCAACAGAAACTAAAATACATCAAAGAGGGAATAAAAAAATGGAACAGAGAAACATTCGACAATATCATCACGAAAATAAAAATTAAAAAAAAAAAAAAACAAAACAAAACAAAAACAAAAACAAATATGGAGGTCAAAATTGTGCTCCTCCAGCAACATATCATTTAAGAAGGTATCACAGACCACATCAAACAAGAAGAGAAAAAATTACAACAAAGCTAGGAGGAAAGAGCTACTCAGGAAGAGAAGTTATAGCAGCAGAAATCCAAAATAAACTGCCTAAAATGTGGGGAAAGGAACACTGCCATTTTCCACAAATCGATGATCCAGCATAGAAGGAATAATAGAATTTTGGTTCTAAAGAACCGAGAGGGACACCTCATTCATTCACAAGAGGAAATGGAAGAAGAGTTAACTCAGTACTTCAGCTCTCTCCTTAAGGAGCCAAGAAATGATCAGGCAGAGGATATAAAAAAAATTACCAATCACATTCCCAAGATCCTCAACGAGGATCATAACAAAATGCTTCTGAGAAAGGTTTCGCTTCATGAAGTGGAGGAAGTAGCCATGAGTATGCCCAACTGGAAAGCTCCTGGACTGGACGGGTTTACCATCGACTTCTATAAAGTCTGCTAGCCAACCTTAAAAAATGATGTCCATGCCCTAGTAGAAGAATCCAGAATCCAAAAGTTTATCCTAAAAGCCCTCAATGCCACCTTTCTCACTCTTATTCCCAAGGGCGATTCAGCAGACTCCCTTGACAAGTTTCGTTATAGCCCTCTGCAACATCATTTAAAAAATCATCTCCAAATTCTTGTCTGATCGTTTGAAAACCTTATTGCCTCTTCTCATCTCTCATCATCAATCAGGATATGTGGAAGAAAGGAAAATAATGGATAGTATCATCCTCTCCCATGAACTAATCCACTCCCTTAATATGCAAAAGAAACCTGGTATGATGATCCAACTAGATATGTCCAAGGTCTTCGATAAAATAAGTTGGACCTACATGAGAGAAGTTCTAGGTGCTTATGGGTTCCACAAAGAGAGTATCAAATGGATAATGGTGATGGTATCTGGAGCGTTCTTCTCCATCCTCCTCAATGGCTCCCCCTCTCAGGCTTTCCACCCCTCAAGAGGCATCAGGTAGGGGGACTCGATCTCTCCCTTTCTCTTTGTTATCATGGCCGAAGGGCTCAGCCGCTCCATTATTGTTTCCTTATCTTCCAATGATCTATCCAGTCTCAAGCCTTATGCTTCAGCTCCTCCTTCCACGCATCAACAATTTTTGGATGACACACTACTTATGGGTCTCCCTATTGCTAAAGAAGCTTCCTCCTTCAAAACCATTCTATCTAACTTCTCTGCGGCCTCTGACACCTCCATCAATCAAGAAAAATCTAAATTGTTCTTCTTCAATACTCCTCTTCCTATTCAAAGACACATTGCAAGAATCCTTGATTTTCCCATAAGTACTCTCCCCTCCAAATATCTAGGGGTTCCCCTCACAGACAAACCACTAGCCCATTCCACTTGGGAAGCATTGAGAATTAGATTAGAAAAGAGGTTGGCAAACTGGACCTTTTGATCACTAAATCTAGCAAACCGTCTAGTTCATGTAAAATCAGTATCACAAGCCATCCTGCACTACTTATATTCAGCTTTGGCTACCCCAAAAGAAATCTCCAATGTAATCAGGAATCTTCAAAGGAACTTCTTGTGGAGGGGAGTAGAGAAAAAGCAGAAATGGGCTCTATTAGCTTGGGAAAAAATGTGTAGGCCGAAAAAATATGGTGGCCTTGGACTCAGGGACACTAAGCTCCTAGGAAAGGCCTTGGGAGAAAAAACTTTGTGGACATGGATAGAAAATCCCAATTCCCCATGGGGAATCCTATGGAAGGAAAAATATTCTCCCACCCACTCGCAAGAGAAAATAATAAGGCTCAATGGAAGCATCAAATGTTCGGTTATTTGGAATCAAGCATGGGAGAATCGGGCTATCATCCAAAAACATAGCTTCGAGGAGGTTGGGAATGGGGACAAGGCACTCTTCTAGGAAGATGTATGGCAGCAAAGGCCAGAACTCGACAAGGATCGATATTAACTGATCAAGTCCGAGATGCAAAACAGGGGTAGGAGCAAGGTCTGTCACTATTGGAAACCCAGCACAGAAGGGGATAGGTGGAGAGAATGGATTAATCAAAAAGAGTGGGTTCCCCCTATCAAACCTCAGGTTTGGAATGAGTTATCAAACGAACTCCAAAAGAGACAAATCCTCCATGACAACTCCGAGGACAAAACCCAACAGGGCACTTCAATATAAAGGAAGCATACAAATACATAGCTCAACATGATCAAATCCAACCAGAACCCAAATGGAAATCAATGTGGGATAGAAAACATTGGCCAAAAATCTCCATATTTCGCTGGCTTGTTTTGCACAGGAAAATTCTAACCTAGGAAAACCTCCAAAAAAAGGGTTTTATTGGACCCTCCAGATGTCATATATGTCAGCAAAAAGAAGGAACTTCAAATAATTTACTGAATCAATGTCCCTATGCAACTACATTATGGGATTGGGATAATTTCGTCTTTAAAGGATCCATCCTCAACACCATCTCTAACTGGCGTTCATCCTTCTCCCCCTTTCCTCTTGTTAACAGGGCATGGAATCTCGTCTCGGGTATTGTTTGTTGGGCACTCTGGAAGGAATGCAATGCCAGAATCTTCTGGGGAACTTCCTCAAAGGAGGAAATCACCCTTTTAAAGATCAAGAATTCTACTCGAGAGTCGGTGGCCTCATCACTTATTCAGGAATCCAACGGCCCTCTCAGCAGCACAGACTTGAGAATTCTTACCATGTTGGATCTCCATCTAGCTTGCACCCCTAAGGCCCCCCAATTTCCAGAAATAGAGGACATAATGAAAAATGGTTGCCCCCGGAGCAGGGATCTATTAAGCTCAATTACGATGGTGCGGCCAAAGGTAATCCAGGCTTCATAGGATTCAGAGGTGTTCAGGAATGCTCAAGGGGAAATAATTTGGGTATACGAGGGCAACATTGGTTCATCAACCAATAACACAAAATAAATACAGGCACTGGAACACAGAATCACCATCGCGAAAAGCCACAAGCTAAGCCCATTGAGCATTGAAGGTGATTCAACTTGTTATCACTTAAAACCACAGTTCACCTGTGGCCAAAGATTCATATAAAAAAAAA